>CM038727.1:13933441-13985941 GCA_021613375.1 Megaleporinus macrocephalus
TTTTATGCCAATTCTCAACAGAAGGGACCTTATCAGTTATCCAGGACAGTAAGATATTCTTCCTAGCTACATAAGTCTAAATACTATACAATCTAGGTGTGGTGTTATTTAATGCAGTGGTATGTGGGTTTACTGATGAGACAGTCAGCAGCCTGTACATAACCTGCAGGGTTATGTACAGCACTTGAGCAGTAAACAAACAATAAAAAAACAGGTGTCATCTTAACCCCTCCATGTCATACCCAGTGAGCATACAGGCCAAAGGAAGTGAGAAGAATATTTGCCTTTGGTTTATTCAGTTTTGGGCTGGATGAACCAGTTTTCATTGCATGTTTTAGTGGATTTCCTGCCATAACAGCCAGTTTTACCTTTAAATAAACAGTAGGAAGTTAGAATGAGCTAATGAGTTGGCTTAGAAGTGTTAATCGCTGAAAACATCTCGCTCAGTTTTGCATATTACACCCATAGGCTGGTCACTGTGAATGGCAGGATTTGTCTGTTAGCGTGTGTCCCAGTGCAGATTATATCTTCTGCATGAATGCTGTGTTTACAGATGCGTGTGCCAAACCTCATGTGCTTTTTCTCCTCGTTTTACAGATGACGGTCTCCAAAATGGGCCCGGGCCGCACAGGAACACACAAGGTAGAGTTAACGGTTCAGCTTGCACACGTACGCTCTTTCGTAGCTTGGTTAAAAAAAGCTTTACACCATGTGGGCAAAAATCACTTTCGAGCCAGTACTAAATTGTAGCACACACACACAGTTTTTGGTTAAATTGCATTCAAGAGCGTTCGTCTTCTTGTCCTGTGAACAAGGTTTTTAGGGATGAACATCTGATTGATATGCTGAGCAGAAATGTAATCAGTTTCTATCCGTCCATCCGTTATCCTCCGCTTTATCCCGCTAGTCGGGGGCTAAAGCCAATCCCAGCGTCATCAGGCGAAGGCAGGGTACACCCTGGCTAACACACACTCACGCACACACTCACACTTACAGGCAATTTAGAGTGACCGATCAACCTAACATGCATGTGTACCCGGAGGAGACCCACTCAAGCACGGGGAGAACGTGCACACTCCACACAGAATGACCAGGAATCCAACCCAGATCATCTTGCTGTGAGGCGGCAGTAGGGCTGTGTATTGGCAAGAACCTGTCGATACAGTATATATTGTGATACAGTGGTCACGATTCAATAAATCTTAATAGACTGCGATACTGCAAGCAAAGTGATATATTACGATTTTTCAAATCCTACTATTAAAACACACCACTGTATGAACAGGTTTATCAATGCTTACAATAGCACTGCGCCCTTGTGCTGCTTGTTAATGTTGGAGTGGAGCTGAAAATAGATTACATCACTGCCATCTAGTGGTCAGAGGTTTAAACACAACACAATGATTCACTGTCTGCCAGGAATCTGTGTATATAAACTCTTTGAGAATCGATACAGTATCACCAAACATAATATCCCGATATTCGATATTTTCAATATTTTCTTACACCCCTAGGTGGCAGTGCTAACCACTACACCACCGTGCTGCAGTAATCAGGTTTAGCTGTTGTATATTGTTAGCTAGCAAAGATAACATTACTACCAACACAACTAGTTACTGTTGGCTGAAGTTCCTGTAAGCATGTTTCTCAAAGAACTCCCGAGTTCAGTAATACCCAATGTCCCAGTGTTCCTGCTACCAGGTACCTAGCCCGCGCTTGAATTGGTGTTAACTGATTTGTGAGCAGATATCTGCTACTGTGCTGAAGTACAGGTTTGAAACACATAGTGTCCCTGTATTGATAGTGTCTTACTCTTGCCTGCGTGTGCACAACGCTTTTTAGAAAGAAGTCATAAAGTAAAAAGGGTCTCAAGAACCATCTAGCAGCTTATGAAGTCGAGAGACATTTACAGTAAAAGATTCAGAGCTTGTATGACCCTCATAATTCACGTTCATATTAAATATATTGGCTGTTAAAATACACCAGTGGCTACAAGCCAGTAGCCAGACCCTAAACACACCCCTGGGCTAGCTCCAGATCTGGAATGATGGCTGCTATCAACATATATCATATATAGTGGTGCAGTTAGATGCACTATTTTTAGATAACATGGTAGCTTCTTTAAAGTAGACTGTACGTCTATACAAATTTAGACAGCATACCTATCTGGTAGTCTGATTCAAGTCTAGTAACCCACCCCTGCTTTTAATCCCTGGGTTGCCTTGTATCTTGAAAAGACGTTTGGTGTAACGTTGTGGATTTACTTGACGCTTGGTAGCTTCAGGTTTGCTTTATTATAAATGCAGTCGTTTTCTTTTATACTAGAAGTGGTTAGTAGATAGCAGCCCCCTCTGTTGGCCAAAACAAGCACAACACCAGAGGTCCGCCTGTCTGCTTGGCTGCAGTGCTTTCCTACAACTTTCTTAGTTTTTTTAGTTCACAGTTAAAACGTGGATGTGTCTCCAGTTGAGGACAGGCCACCGTAAAACAAGAATTGTCAGCCCTGAAACAGGGATGTCTGGTCAACCTACGGCACAGCCAAAGATATTCACTGGCAACATTTTCCCAGTGGTACCAGCCGAAACTGACATTACAGCAAAAGCAGAACGTTTGACAGTGTTGCCTTAAGCTACAGCTATAAAGCCAAGCTCCTTCGTACCAGTGACAGGACTAGCAGACAGTGATAAAGTCAGTGAGCTGTTTGGTCTATCAATCAAATATTTATCCCAAAAAAATCAAAAAAGAAAAAAATACACCAGATTGATTCCATCTCTATATATTCTATCAATAACTCAGTCTAAGGGTACGTATATTGACAAACACATTTTTTCATTAGGGTAAATGGAACTTTTACCAATGTTCTGTAAAGCTTACCCTACCTAGCAGGTGTAAAAGAACACGTCTGTGAAAGGAGTGTTACACTTCATATAATCTAAATAGTTGAACGTTCTGAAAATCATTGCCCTGAGAAGGAGCTGGCGGTGTAGGCTGCATTACAATGCACAGTGTTGCTGCAAGCAGATGAGTTAGAGCAGACGCGGAGCAGAGCAAACTCAGAACACGCCTAAACACTTACATCACCCACATCATTCTCTCTGTTAAACATTAATGCACAAGTCACCACAGAGCACGCTCAGGTGGAAGTAGCTGAGGCATTTTGTTTGGTGGGGTTTGCCTGTGTCGGGGACAGTGGAGGAAAAACGTTGAGTGTTGGAGACTGGGTTTGACATTTTTTTAGGGACACTTTATGGCCGAAAGTACGTGGACACTTGGCCGTTCCTCCTTATAGGAGTATTTTGGGCATCCCATTCTAAAACCAGCAAAACCCTTTGCTTCTATAACAACATATAAATAGAAAATATAAAATGTGCTGTGCGTTTGTGCACAGGCCGTGTTGTATGTTCTTTTTTTCTGTCCACGTTTTATTGGTCATCACTAAGTTTGGTGATGTTCTTACCCAAGCATGTCTGATTCAACTTATCACCTGACTTACCAGGATTGCTTGATGTGCTCGAGCAGGAAAGTTGCTGAGCTGTGCTCCAGCTCCTAGTCCTCCACCTATGAGATGATGTGTAACTAATATTCACTTTATCTGAGCAGAGACACCCAAACTCAAATATTCTGTGATAGACAATTTCCAGTAAGCCTGTAAGCTTAATAATTAAAATAAAATAATAATCCAATCACAGGCCAGAAAACTACGAGACTAAACAAATGTAGTGTGGCTGGGGTTTTTACAAATTGTGTAAACTTACGAGCCACTTTGTTAGAAACCCCTCCTGTGTAGCTCCACCTCTCAGTGTCTGATACTCGAAGTGTAGAAATGTTAGTCTCTTGTGCTATTGACATGATCATGTGACCAGTGACTAACGATATCAGGCTTAATGCATCATCATCATCCAGTAAAGTTGACAAGACAAGTAATTAGCTAGTCTGTGCAACATCTAGATTATCTAAATTCCTACCACTAATTCTAAACCTACACAGTGCACCTATATACCTAAGCTGGTGAATGATTTTTAAAACCATATATGATTTTATTTATATATATATATATATATATATATATATATATATATATATATATATATATATATATATATATATATATATATATATATATATATATATACACTACCGTGTAAAAGCCTTGACCTAAACTCATTGTTTAAAACCTGTTATATATTAGCAATAAGTGTATATACACCAGTAAGAGCACCAGATATCATTAGAACTGATGTAAATAAGCATACATACAATACAAAGTAGCTTGAATATCTTATTTTGAGATAGTAGTAGTAGTAGTAGTAGTAGTAGTAGTAGTAGTAGTAGTAGTAGTAGTAGTAGTAGTAGTAGATCATATCATGAGCTCCAGTTTGAAAAACAAAGTGTAGTTCCAGATTTCTCCTGGACGCTCCAGACATTGTATGAATGTATTCAGTTCCTTCAGCAGCAATCTTGGTTTAGCTTAATGAAGTACTGAGCAGTCAAAGCAGGTATTAGATGAGAACTGTAAAAAATACTGGGTTGTTTCCACAAGGAGAAGCTTAGAAAGGGTTAAATAGACATGCTGATGTATGTAAAACCCTTACTTACTCTATTAATACTGTTTAATATTGTAAAAGAGTTAAAAAGTGTTTTGCTGAGCAAATGAAAGCTTCCTCTGGAAAAATAAGCTTTTTAAATTTGATAGTGTCTCCTAGTGCCTAAAACTTCTGCACAGTACTCTATATGCATATATACCCATATAAAGGTCTGTGAGTGAACACACTCATATGTGGGTGTGCGTGCGTGAGTGCTTGACACACAGTATTCGAAGTTCCACTTTGCTAGTGTAGCTGAATGCCTTTGTGGTGATGTGAGTTGTAGCGCTGGGGAAATCCCCCTCAATGTCTTTATTCTGTCCAACACTCAGCACGCTTCCTCCAACCCACACACACACACACACACACACACACACACAGATAGATGATGCAATCCAGAGAAAGCGCTTCCAAACTTCCCGGCAGCTCTCTTTGACTCATAGTGTCATTGGGCTGCATGAATAGGTCCTGCTTAATCAAGCAAGCCAGGTCTCTGAAAAGGTCAAGGTTGAT
The DNA here is from genome assembly GCA_021613375.1 of Megaleporinus macrocephalus. Lineage (NCBI taxonomy): Eukaryota > Metazoa > Chordata > Actinopteri > Characiformes > Anostomidae > Megaleporinus > Megaleporinus macrocephalus. The sequence continues at coordinate 13,938,538 of CM038727.1, forward strand.
GTATGTCACAGAAAAGAGGCTGAGGAGCAAAAAGCCCCTCTCGCCGCAGCTGGAGTCGATCAGCCAGAGTTTATGTTTGGTGTCTGATGTTTGCTTCTAGCGTGGCTTACAATGGAAGCTGATGGACACCGCATAGCCTTGCAGGCCTAAATCATCACACACCTGCCTTGTTGTAAAAGAGTGAAAAACCGAACCATTTCTTCGTCTGTAGTAAACATGCCTGCTCGTCTCCTAGCCTCCGCAGCGAGGGTTCCTGGTTCAAAGACTAGGAAAACCATCCTTTTGATGTTGTATCTTGAAGGTTGAAGTCAATTTGGACAGACTGCGCGTGAGCAGGGGGGAGGAGGATACTTGGCAGTTGGGAAAATGAAACGTTCAACTTTCAGCAACCTTCAACTGAATTATTCCTATAGCAGAAAAAAAGGTGGGCAGCCTGTTATGGTTAGTTCCGTACCATAGAAATGCGAATACAGTGCTGCGCTGCAGAATACAGCATAACGACAGATTACATGCACTCTGATATTCCGTCGGACCACCTTTAGCTTTGATTATGGTCCCTCATGCAAGGTCAAACCTTCATTTTCAGCTGGAGTTGCATAGATTTTTGGCTGAAATCTTATACTGACGATGAGAGGGTCAAGCTGCTCTGTGAAGTCTTCTCCAGCACATCCTGAAGACCTTTAGTAGGGTTGAGGTTAGGACTCTACGGTGGTCAGTTGCTTTTCTTTCCCAATCTGAGCCCGATAAATCAATCAGAGAAGAAAAACTCCATAGATGGGATTGCCTGGTCAGTCAGTACGTTCAGGTCTAGCATAATTTAGTTTTTAGTCTCAACCTGACCAACTAAATCAACCCCAGGTCATAGCATTGCTTCATGCGCCTCCTGGTTTACCCTGGGGTGCCCATCGTTCTGGAATAGGCTCAGTCTAGACTCATCATGGCCTTTCTCCATTGCTCAGAAGTCTAGTCTTCATACACCCTACCGTATTGAAGTCTCCTTTTCTCCCAACTAGTTTCACTAACAAGTGGTTTTCTTAAGGCTGCACAGCCGTTTGGTCCTGATCCTTTGGGTTCTTGTTATGCCTAGTTCACACTACACCATTTAGCCTGGTTTTTCAGTCGCCGACTGTTTTTTGTAGATTACCGACAAAAAGCTCTGCTTGGAGTGTGAACAGCTGAAAGACACTCGCAAACCTGTCGCAGAGTGCTCGCCAACTAATCACAGACACCTGGCAAACATCTAACATGTTTAATATCTAGGCCAGTCATTGACTGTGAGTCAACAGCAGTGTCTAGCTGCAGCCAATAGGATCACGTAGAGACAGAACCGCGTCACCGTTCACGCAATCTCGCTGCGGGCGAGACGTACGCTTTCATTGATAAAATATAAAATATTTACCTCCAACAGAACAGACAGTCCCTGCTGGCCCCGTACCTCTATCCATCTTCATACCTTTTTCTTGCAAATCAGCGCAGTAACAACTAGAGATGGACCGATCAGCGTTTTTGAGGCCGATCGCAGATCACCTTTCAGCGCGATCAACCGATAGCCGATACAACTCTAGAAGAGCCACATCTGAAAAGTATTTCTACTAGGAACAGCAGAGCGGGGATCCAGGTGGAATATTAAGCAGCAGAATGAACGTCTTCTACAGCCGAGAAGAGCTGCTTATCTAGAACTATAAACTCAATCACTCTGACTGTGGATCTTTAGCTCTCTGTCTGTTGCTGCTGTACTGTTCGTACCGGCTAGATCTGGTCTGCATGGTTCTCTGGGTTATTTGTTTTGTGCTAGCTCTGCTGTTTGCTGATACTCACTGTATCAGATTAGTAGTGTTAAATGTCTTTGTCTTGGTTCCTCGGCGAGAGACGCTGATTTTACTAATTTTACAGATGTTACAAACTGAGTCTGAGTCACATACGGTAACAAACTGAAGACGGACGTGTGGTGAACGCTTAAACTGTTCTCGTGAGGCCGCTGCTTTAGTCAGTCTGACGAAAATGAAACAGTATGTATTTCCACCTAGTGGTTCAGATAAGAAATTGCAGGGAGCTGGCCGGAGGGGGATGAAACGCTAGCTGTACGTACAGAAATTAGGCTCATTTGTTTACCGCCATTGATCGGCTCTCGAGATCGGCCGATCGCTGATCACATATGTTGATAAAAAATCGGCTGATACCGATACATGGCCGATCAATCCTTCCATCTCTAGTAACAACTTGTACTGCTGGTTTGTTGCTGTCCGTTTTGGAAGTAGCGTATGTTCTACGTGGTGTGGCTAGCTCTCCCATGCGTTTAGTTCTCGTGAGAAAAACGTGTTTTTGGACTAAAGCCAGATGAGTCGGCGATTCTCCAGAGTGAAAGTCGTGTAGTTGTTGACCCCGTTTTGCTGATCAGTCATGTAGTGTGAAAGCCACAACAACTGAAAGACTGCCGATTACAGCTCAAACAGTCGTGTAGTGTGAACGAGTCAAACACCTGACCACCCAAACAGTCGTGTAGTGTAAACGAGTCAAACACCTGACCACTCAAACAGTCGTGTAGTGTAAACGAGTCAAACACCTGACCACCCAAACAGTCGTGTAGTGTGAACGAGTCAAACACCTGACCACTCAAACAGTCGTGCAGTGTAAACGAGTCAAACACCTGACCACTCAAACAGTCGTGTAGTGTGAACGAGTCAAACACCTGACCACCCAAACAGTCGTGTAGTGTGAACGAGTCAAACACCTGACCACCCAAACAGTCATGTAGTGTAAACGAGTCAAACACCTGACCACTCAAACAGTCGTGTAGTGTAAACGAGTCAAACACCTGACCACTCAAACAGTCGTGTAGTGTAAACGAGTCAAACACCTGACCACTCAAACAGTCATGTAGTGTAAACGAGTCAAACACCTGACCACTCAAACAGTCGTGTAGTGTAAACGAGTCAAACACCTGACCACTCAAACAGTCGTGTAGTGTAAACGAGTCAAACACCTGACCACTCAAACAGTCGTGTAGTGTAAACGAGTCAAACACCTGACCACTCAAACAGACGTGTAGTGTGAACGAGTCAAACACCTGACCACCCAAACAGTCATGTAGTGTAAACGAGTCAAACACCTGACCACTCAAACAGTCGTGCAGTGTAAACGAGTCAAACACCTGACCACTCAAACAGTCGTGTAGTGTAAACGAGTCAAACACCTGACCACTCAAACAGTCGTGTAGTGTAAACGGCACAAACACCTGACCACTCAAACAGTCGTGTAGTGTGAACGAGTCAAACACCTGACCACCCAAACAGTCGTGTAGTGTAAACGGCACAAACACCTGACCACTCAAACAGTCGTGTAGTGTAAACGAGTCAAACACCTGACCACTCAAACAGTCGTGTAGTGTAAACGAGTCAAACACCTGACCACCCAAACAGTCGTGTAGTGTGAACGAGTCAAACACCTGACCACTCAAACAGTCATGTAGTGTGAACGAGTCAAACACCTGACCACTCAAACAGTCGTGTAGTGTGAACGAGTCAAACACCTGACCACTCAAACAGTCGTGTAGTGTAAACGAGTCAAACACCTGACCACCCAAACAGTCGTGTAGTGTGAACGAGTCAAACACCTGACCACTCAAACAGTCGTGTAGTATGAACGAGTCAAACACCTGACCACCCAAACAGTCGTGTAGTGTGAACGAGTCAAACACCTGACCACCCAAACAGTCGTGTAGTGTGAACGAGTCAAACACCTGACCACTCAAACAGTCGTGTAGTGTGAACGAGTCAAACACCTGACCACCCAAACAGTCGTGTAGTGTAAACGAGTCAAACACCTGACCACCCAAACAGTCGTGTAGTGTGAACGAGTCAAACACCTGACCACCCAAACAGTCGTGTAGTATGAACGAGTCAAACACCTGACCACTCAAACAGTCGTGTAGTGTGAACGAGTCAAACACCTGACCACCCAAACAGTCGTGTAGTGTAAACGAGTCAAACACCTGACCACCCAAACAGTTGTGTAGTGTGAACGAGTCAAACACCTGACCACCCAAACAGTCGTGTAGTGTGAACGAGTCAAACACCTGACCACTCAAACAGTCGTGTAGTGTGAACGAGTCAAACACCTGACCACCCAAACAGTCGTGTAGTGTGAACGAGTCAAACACCTGACCACCCAAACAGTCGTGTAGTATGAACGAGTCAAACACCTGACCACTCAAACAGTCGTGTAGTGTAAACGAGTCAAACACCTGACCACCCAAACAGTCGTGTAGTGTGAACCAGGCATTAGTTGGAGTTGTTATTACTTTCACTCTTTTATATAGTGCTTTATAGTTCTACTGCTGTTGTTTTATGATTACGATTCAGTTGACGGCTCCGCGCTGTCCTTCCTTTCAGACATTGGCAGAGATGCATTGGACAAGTCTTAACCCAATACCACTCATTTCAGCTTCTGCTCACTTGTTTTCTGTTCCTGATGCACACTTTTCCACAACCACCTGATACGCCTTCCCACTTGGCTGTTTAAGAACTGAGAAGCTGCTCACTGCATCACTTGGAGTCAAACGAACTGTTGGAAGTTGAGTCGCATTGATCACTGCAGCCATTATGCAATCAAAGCCTTCCAGTCGAAGTGTTTGCTTATTTGAATCCGAATCGATGACCTTTTTTGGCCAGGCAGTGTATTGAATGCTAAATTTGGGCCCCTTTAAGAAATGATCTCTTGACACTGTGACGCTGTAACTGCAGGGGTTTGTGGGTGGGTGTTCTTGTCTTGGAGGTCCACAGTGTGTTCATTTAGCCTCTGAGGTAATGCCTAACGTTCGCTGGTGTCTCAGCTGTGGTCTGTGTGGGAGTGTATGTGTATGTGTGCGTGTGTGTACGTGTGATGTCATCGGCTGATTTATTGGCAGCGGTGGCCGAGCGGCTCCTTCTGTTTGTTTGGTCTCCTTGACGTCCGAGGCTTAGAGTGCCCCTCTGGACTCTGAGAGAGAGAAAGAGGGAGAGAGAAGAGTGAGGAATGAGAGACTGAGCGAAACGGTAAGAGAGAGTGGGAGGAGAGTGAAAGAACTGGAAACAGAGTGGAATAAGAAAAGAGTAAAGAGAGTAAGAGTGAGAAAGAATGACATGCAAGAGAAAGAACCCAGAGAGAAATGTGAGCATGAAAGAGTGAAAAAGAAAGAAGAGAGTGGAGTAAGGAATGGGTCAGAGAGCAAGAGAATGGGTAAGAGAGAGTGGAAAGAGAGAATGAGTAACAAATGAAAGAAAAATAAAGCGGGAGTGGAAATGGAGAGTAAAGAGGGAAAGAGTGAAAAAGAATAGGGAGAAAGTGAGTAAAGAGAAAGAAACAGAGAGGGAGACAAGGATAAACAAGAGTCAGAGCAGGACAGACTGAGAAAGAGAGAAAGAGGAAGAGAGAGTGCAGGACAGACTAAGAGAGAGTGCAGGAGGAAGGGAGGGGGATAGAGAGAGCAGGACAGGCAGTGACAAAAAGAGAGAGAGCGTAGGAGTAAAGGAGTAAGAGAACGCAGGCCAGACAGAGAAAGATAGAGAGAAAGAGAGAGAGTGCAGGAGGAAGGGAGAGGGATGGAGAGAGCAGGACAGACAGAGAAAGATAGAGAGAAAGAGAGAGTGCAGGAGGAAGGGAGAGGGATGGAGAGAGCAGGACAGACAGAGAAAGATAGAGAGAAAGAGAGAGAGCGCAGGAGGAAGGGAGACAGAGCAGGACAGACTGAGAGAGAGAAAGAGAGAGAGTGCAGAAGGAAGGGAGGGGGAGAGACTTGGACAGAAAGAGAGAGAGCGTAGGAGTAAAGGAGTAAGAGAACGCAGGCCAGACAGAGAAAGATAGAGAGAGAGAGTGCAGGAGGAAGGGAGAGGGATGGAGAGAGCAGGACAGACAGAGAGAATAAGAGAGAGCGCAGGAGGAAGGGAGACAGAGCAGGACAGACTGAGAGAGAGAAAGAGAGAGAGTGCAGAAGGAAGGGAGGGGGAGAGACTTGGACAGAAAGAGAGAGAGTGCAGGAGGAAGGGAGACAGAGCAGGACAGACTGAGAGAGAGTGCAGGAGGAAGGGAGGGAAAGAAAGGGCAGGACAGAGAGAGAGAAAGAGAGAGAGTACAGGAGGAAGGAAGGGACAGAGAGCAGGACAGACTGAGAGAGAGAGAGAAAGAGAGAGAGTGCAGGAGGATGGGAGGGAGAGAGACAGCAGGACAGACAGACAGAGAGAGAGAGAGAGAGAAAGAGAGAGTGCAGGAGGATGGGAGGGAGAGAGAGAGCAGGACAGGCTGAGAGAGAGAGAAAGAGAGAGAGTGCAGGAGGAAGGAAAGGAGAGAGAAAGAGAGAGAGAGTGCAGGAGGAAGGAAAGGAGAGAGAAAGAGAGAGAGTGCAGGAGGATGGGAGGGAGAGAGAGAGCAGGACAGGCTGAGAGAGAGAGAAAGAGAGAGTGCAGGAGGAAGGGAGGGAGAGAGAGAGCAGGACACACTGAGAGAGAGAAAGAGAGAGTGCAGGAGGATGGGAGGGAGAGAGAGAGCAGGACACACTGAGAGAGAGAAAGAGAGAGTGCAGGAGGATGGGAGGGAGAGAGACAGCAGGACAGACAGAGAGAGAGAGAGAGAGAAAGAGAGAGTGCAGGAGGATGGGAGGGAGAGAGACAGCAGGACAGACAGAGAGAGAGAGAGAGAGAGAGAGAGAGAAAGAGAGAGTGCAGGAGGATGGGAGGGAGAGAGAGAGCAGGACAGGCTGAGAGAGAGAGAAAGAGAGAGAGTGCAGGAGGAAGGAAGGGACAGAGAGCAGGACAGACTGAGAGAGCGAGAAAGAGAGAGAGTGCAGGAAGAAGGAAGGGACAGAGAGCAGGACAGACTGAGAGAGAGAGAGAAAGAGAGAGAGTGCAGGAGGATGGGAGGGAGAGATAAAGAGAGAGAGAGTGCAGGAGGAAGGGAGGGAGAGAGAGCAGGACAGAGATTAATGTGACTGAGAAAAATGAGAAAGTGGAGAGTGAGACAGAACGAGAGAGTGACAGTAGAGAGTGGAGACAGATTAAGAAATGAAAGACAGAAGGAATAAAATGAGAGTGTGAGAGAGAAGAGAGGGAGAGTGGAACGAAAGAGCAACAGTACGAGAAACATGGTGGAAGAGTGTTGAAATATATACAAAGAAAGTAAACCTGTTGAGCGTTCACTAAACTCCTCACAGTGGGGTTCCTGTGGAGTCAGGAGTTGACCTGGTGATGGTCTGACTGGTTTTCTGCTGGTCAGTGATGGTCGTGTGGTTATGGTCTGGTTTTGAATAGTTTTGCTGGTATAACTAGAGTCGTAGATGCTGATGAGCTGTGTACAGGTTTCTGGAGCAGTTGTTCTTTGTTGGTTCTGTGATGTTCAGTGCTGGTAATGATCGACCGGTTTTGCAGGTTTCGAGTTTCACTCTATCACCACATCTTTTCTGCATATCTGGAAATAAAGCTCTGATAACCTCATCCCATTACATCACGCTCGGTGCAGCTCGTCTTCAGTCTGGGGCCGAGCCAAGCGAGCACAGGAGCTGACGCACTTACAGAACACACACACACACACACACACACACGCACATGCACGCAAGAAACATCTACAGACTTTCCCCACTTTTCCTGTTCAGTGTATCAACACTGTCCAAACATGATCTCCATTTCTGTTGATTTGTATTGTGATCTGCATCATTCAGACACAACTGCTGCTGTTTATATAGTGTGTAAATACTTGATGATGAATGGACTAATAGAAATAACCTGGAAGAAATTCTGGTTCCATTGACTTACATTTAAAAAAGTGTGTAGGTTGTCCTCTCCTGTAGAGATGGAAGGATCTATCGGCTATGTATCGGTATCGGCCGATTTTTAATCAAAATATGTGATCGGCCGATATTTCTCCAGTTTAGTCGATCCTGAGAGCCGATCAGTGGTGTTAAACAAATGAGTCTAATTTCTGTATTTCCAGCTAGCGGTTCATCCAGCAAGAGGAGAACCCCCTCCAGATCCCTGCAATTCCTATCTGAACCACTAGGTGGAAATACACACCCTTTCATTTTACACAGACTGACTAAAGCAGCAGCGTCACGAGAAAAGCGTACGCTGATAGAAAACATGTCGTCCGTCTGGCAGTTTGTTACCGTACGTGACGCAGACTCATCCAGAGTGTTTTTAAAATGTGTAAAATCAGGGTGTCGCGTGGAAACCAAGACAAAGACATTTAACACTAATAATCTGATACAGCACTTCACACAACTGAATACAGAGAGTACCAGCAAACAGCAGAGCTAGCACGAGCAGCTAACACAAAACAAACAACCCAGAACACCATACAGACCAGATCTGACCGGTACGAACAGAACAGCAGCAGCAATTCAAGATCTACATTTAATGATTACAGATTTAGTTTAAAATAACAGAGTCTGTGTTTAAAAACTCCAGTTTTTACTGCATGTATTTAATTAGCTTTTTTTGTTTTAAATTTATATATATTTGTTTGATTTACTTTGTTTATTAACTGTTAATTTAGTTTGAAATATTATGCTGTTTCATATGAGCTGGTTAAAAATGGTAATAAACCAGTTTAGACCATGTTTTATGACTTGCTTGCGCTAATAACTACTTGTAGCCCTGCCGTGGGGTATACCCCGCCCTTTATCGGTATCGGCTATCGGCCGATCGTGCTTAAAAATGATTGGTGATCGGAATCGGCCTCAAAAACGCTGATCAGTCCATCTCTACTCTCCTGCAAAGTTGCTATTTTGAAGATACTTGTTTCTTCATATCGTCGCTGTCCATGTTTCTCCATTTTTGTCCGATTTTGAGTTTTCTACATCATTTGAAGACGCCAGCTGCCTTTTCGATTGTGTAAAACTTTCATGATGAATGGACCAAAAGACATGCTCCAAAACAGCTTGGAATAAATTCTGGTTCCATTGACTTACATTAAAAGTAAAGTATGTCTTTGTTCTATTCTGTAAAGTTGCAATTTTAAAGATGCTTGTTTCTCGTTGACAGCGACAATATGCATGACGACATACGTCCGTATCAGCAATATGTACCACCCTGGAGTAACTTTTAAACTCTTCAGAGATTTCATCCTAAAAAAGTGAATACATCCCACAAATAAGTAGATCAATCAATCAATCAGTCCATCAACATTTATTTGTATATCAGTTTTTACAACCAGTGTTGTCTCAAAGCAGCTTTACAGAAAAGCAAAAAGGAACCAAAGAGGAGGAAGCTAAGAAAAGAGTCAAAACTTGAGAAAGGGTATCGAGGCCCCAGTCCCCCTAAAGCAAGCTGGAGGCAACAGTGGCGAGGAACAACTCCTTGTGAGGAACCCAGGCTTGAGGGAGGAACCCGTCCTCCTCTGGTCGACCCCGGATAGAGAGAGAGCAACAAAGCTAATGAGATTATAAGACTGAACACAATATGAAGCTCGTCTTAAACGTGTTTTATAAATATTCTAGTTCAGGAGGTAGTGATGTCAAGTTTGAGCCATCTCAGGTTCAGAGCGAGGGAAACAAACAAAACATTTCATGTTAGATGAACTTTCAACCTATTGATTTTAATCACCAACTTAATATTTCAAGTATAGACAGCTTATTCTCAAGTTTTGTAAATGTAATATCTCAACATCAGAAGTTTTATTATAATGATAAAGTTACTATAACAATAGTAATAACAATAACACCAATAATAACAAGCAGATAATAACAGGACAGTAGTAGTAAAATCATTATTACCAGTTCTTTCTGACAAAAGAGGAGAAATGAGAAGTTGGCTTATGGCCGAGTAGGGGTTGCTCATCCAGTAGACCAATCACAGATGATCTCTTGAACCAAACCATTGGAGTAGAGAACACTTTGCAATGAGTGCCTTAAAAAAATCTGGCTTAACAACTCCATAACTAAGCTACTCTCCGCAAGTCAGCCATGTGCCTTTTCCAAGGAGCCCTGAATCGCGTTGCTTGTTATCGGGGAGCCATAGATACGGACTCTGAATGTAGCTAAATTGGGCGCGCCAGAGATATTGAGAGCGCCATAACTCTGTGAAAGTAAAAGTCACTGGCTTCAGAACACTGCAGCACTATAGGGTGTACGCCCCCCGTCGCCAACAACAACAACTTTCTACTGTGGCTTTCAGGAGCGCGGAGATAACACGTTTCAGTATCTGATCCGTTAAATCACTGTCAATAGCTGGAGAAATATCAAAGCGAAGCCACCAGAGAAACAACCAGAGATGTCTTCTGTGAGGCGTCTATGTTAGTGTCTAATCCTATTGTCAGTGACAGTCAAGCCTAAAGCATCATCACCAGGCAGTACAGTCTACGAGTGATTAAGCTGACTAGACCACAAATTTCACATTCGTCTTCTAATCTGAGCAGTGTTGCTTCGTCCACTGATGAATTAATTATTACTCACCAGTATGGTGGAGAAACATGCTGTATGGGTAAATAATAATGTAGCTTTTGAAACATGGTGGGACTCTTGGTTTGGACACATTTTGAAGTCTTAATCCCTGGAAATTTAGAGGATTTTGAGTATATTGTTACACTGGGGCATGTAAGCAGGGTGCGAATTATACAGTAACAGTTGGCGGGGAGTAAAGGGAGTAAATGGAAACCAGTACAGCGCAGGCAACTCATCTGGGCAGCTAATTCCTCTCTTCTACAGCTGCCAGAGTATGAAGCTTTTAGTTTTATGTTCACAGCAGCCACAGCAGCGTTTAAGGTGGGATGGTAAATGGTGATTTACTGAAGGTAATAAAGTGTATGTATGTATGGAAGTAAGCTAGACAGCAGCTACTCACACGCAGAGCCTCGGCCTGTGCAGCTCGGGCACCTTAGTGAAGACGCAAGCCATGTGACCAGTGATTAGCGTGAGATGTTGGCAGAGGCATTGATCGTGTACATTTGTTTGAACATTTAACGTTATAGGGTAGAAGGATATATAAATGTTTGAACCCCCCAGAAATATTATTTTTACCCCTTTTGGTGGGGTTCAAGTCTTAATCAGAGGGGTCAAACCCTCTTAATCCCCAGCAGTGGGGTGTTCCAGCAGATGTGCAGTTATATATATGTATATATATAAAATACCCTCATTGTAGTCCATCTGTATCTCTGTACACATCGTTACCCCCTGTTCATTCTTCAGTTCTTCAGTGCTCTAGACCCCCCCACAGGACCACTGCAGAGCCTCCAGTAGCCCTGTTGTGTCTGATCCACTCTCATCAGCACGACACAGTCATAACACACCACCACTGTATCAGTGTCACTGCAGTGCTGACAACGATCCAATAGTACCTGCTCTGTGGTGGTCCTGACCATTATACAACTGGCTAATAGGGGCTTACAAAGTATGCAGTGAATGAGACGGACTGTGGACAGTCTGTGGGTAGAGATGATAGAATTGACTTTTATCTTCTGTGCAGCTGGAAGAACGAAGTGTGGGTTTCTTTTTTGGGTGGGGGGGTTCCAGTGAGCTCCTGTCAATACCCCTCTGAGCTTGTACTCATCACTCAGGGTTTAATATTAGTCAGCTGCTCCACTGTCTCACCTCACTGCTCCTCCACAGCTCGCTGCTCAAGCTCTGTTAACACAGCAGGTGTGACTCAGCGCTCAGTCTGATGGAGATGGTTGAGATACAGTTGCTCGAGATGAAGATTTTTCTGTCTGTAATTAAACGCTGCTATTTTTAGGGATCAGCTGGAAAGAAGTTCCGAGTGGAGATGTTGGAATTTCAGTGGCTCGTCTGCGTTAGAGCGACTTACAATGACGTAAACACAGTCTGGTGCCAGTATAACGCCAGTGTCACTCTGTTCACTCTGAATCAGTGCTCACTAGCTCACTCTGTGATGTGATGTGATGTGATGTGATGTTGTTAGCTGTGTAGGTCCTCCTGTGGAGTAAATACAGTGATTTAGTAGTTTCAGTATGATAGATACTTTCAGAAGCTCATCTTAAGTAAAGAGCTTCAGTTAAAATAGCTTATTTAAATCAAAGTAGCGTTTAAGTAACCAATATCAGCTAAATATTGGCTGATTCTTAAGGTCCCAACATCCTATTTTTTCTCCTCCATCAATATGATTATAATCAGTAAAGGAAAAATACAATACCCAAAAAAACAAATGAAGTGTTTATAAAAAATACAAGTATTTTGAAATATCTGAATATCCCTAATAAACTTTAATAAATAATATATATAATATTTAAAATATTTAAAAAAGTAGTTTATGTAAATAAAATACATATGAAATAGATAAATATACAATACAGAGATAAACAAAATAAAAGCATGTAATGACTATTAATTTATAAAAAAAATATATTAAAAATGTAAAGGTCTGATAAATACAGTATAAATAGAATTATACTATAAACAAAATAACAAGCTATGTTTAAATGCTTAAATACACATCATTAAAAATCAATATTACTTAAATACTTACTACAATCAGTGAAACCTAATGCAAAATAATGTGATAAATACATATAAAAACAAGTAAAATATTACTATTTATAAGATTTTAATTTTGGTTATAAGTGTGTGTATTCTATAGAATAAAAAATCCAACAATAAAATATATAAAATAAATAATAACAATAAAATATAACAAACTAATGAAAAATGTAAGAAACTTTAATGTAGTTAAATGTAGAAAGCAGTGTGAAATTAAACCATTAATATGAAGTGATGAATAAATTTCTGAACTTCAAAAAGTTTCCCATTGCAAAAGTTCCTCTCTGGAGTATCTGCGGTTACAGCAGAGTGAACGTGAAGTTCAGTCCAGGGGTATGTGTCCTGCTGCTCATTCTCCTGGATGAAAGGTTGACGCTCCAGCACCACATGAACCTAAAGTCATGATGCCTGATGCGAAGTGTTGAGGAGAAGAGTATAAAGACCCACAGCTTCTAACTGTGAATCAGTGGAACTACGTTCTCTAGAGTTATGGAGCTCCATCTGACTGGTATGGGACCATTGTTTTTGCTTGGTACAGCATCTGATTCTCCGTTTCTGTGAAGCAACATATTAGTTTTGGCCCGGACGTCACTCCGATGTTCAACCAGTCGTCAAACCAGACCAGACGGAAACTACGCTTCCAGAAAAGACAGTGAATAGTTTAGTCTGAAACACCCAGCTAATGAAACACCCAGCTAATGACAGACATGAGTCATTAATATGAAAAACAGAATTAAAAAGACAAAAACTGTATTTTTATGGGTTTAATATTGGGGATATAATTCATGGCACACCGTGTCTGGGTTTTCAGTTCAGGCCAGAAATGTGAAGAAATTAGAAAAACCCACCTGATTCTAACTTTTTAGCGTCTCTATGGTATTTCTAATGGTGTGTTAGCACTAAGCTAACACGGGTGCACATGAACTTTTTTTTGGTGGTTGCCAGATGTAGCATCAACATTTGAAGCTTTTAAAAGACATTCCATATGTTATGTTTGTAGTATGTTCTTCTGTATATACAAAACCTGTATTTTACTTTAGGGTTCCTGTTTTCTAGAGTGACCGATTGGTTGTATGTTGGTAGTTAATCGGCTGTATGAAGCCTTCAGTTCAAATCCTTTTCAATCCTAACCAATAGGAGAGCTTGCTTGGCTGTATTCACCAAGATACTAGTAGTGTAATAATATCAATACTCTTGAGTATTGCAATATTGTTCCATGACACAGTATCGATTCTCAATAACAATCTTTCTTTTTTATTTTTCTTTATTAATAGTTTACATGCAAAGTACTAGGTACAAAGGTAGCTAGTAGCATAGCATTAGCAAACCTTGCTGACTAGTATAATGTTTTTATGTTATGAGAGTTTTTCTTAAATTAGGTTTAGACAATATGAATCATAACTTCTGTATTATGATGAGTGTTACTGTGATTTAAATACAACAGTAAGGATTACAGACATTTCTTTTATGCCAAAGAAAAAACTAATTATTAATTTTGTAAAGGCTTAGAGGGTCCTGAGGGTTCGCCCCACTGCATGTACTGCACATTATCCATCAAATATCACTAAAAGTAAAGTTTCCCTAAAAGTAAAAAGAAGTCTCACAGTATGTCCATGTTGGTATGCTGGCACAGACGATATATCACTGTAGTTTTTGGAAAAACTCATGTCTGACTGGCGTCTGCTATGACTCAGCATCCTTCATTCCTCAGGACGTTGTGGCTTCGTCCACATGAGACGTTGTTTACCACAAATGGAAGGACAAAGTTCCAGCCATCGAACTTTAGGAACACTACACAGATACAGATAATCAATAAATCACCGTCTTCACAAGAAAGACGGACTCTCGTCACCTGGCCTTTGAGTCTTTGCTCTCGCCGACAGCGGAGGTGCGTGACCTTGCACTCAGACTGTAATTACTAGACGCAGCTAATTGCTTCCATTAGGGCCTCTTGATATGTTAATGCTGATGGTTATTTGCATGATTGCTCCCAGTTTGCTGGAGAGAGGCTAACGAGGTGGCAGCTGATATGCAGGCTATTTAAATGTTTTCCAGGATGCTAATGCTTTCCTTTTTTTTTTTCTTTTTTTTTTTTACTGATACCAAGAAGCAGTTTAGTATTCAGCACACATTCGTCTTGACAAGTTCTGCAGAAAAGCCTCTTTGGTCTTCAGAAGAAAGAACTAATTGGTCTTCTTTGTACGCCTTAAACAAAGTTTTACTTCAGCTAGCGAGGGCAAAGGAACTAGACTATTAGCTTCAGCTTTGCTGGGGCTGGTTAAAACAAAACCACTTTGTTAGCTGATCGATTCCCTGCTTTTGTTTCGCAGTCACTTTGAAGCCTGCAGGCAATAAGAGCATGTCAGTGCTTCACGGCTAGCTGGAGTCGGTGCCTTTAGCTTGGTGCTAACAGTGTACGTTGCATTATTCAACACGTCTCTTTCTTTCTCTGTCTCTCGTGGGGACGTGTTGCCTCTGTCATGCTGAGGGTTTGATTCCTGAGCTTAAGGGCAATAAGGCAGACCGAGTCTCTCGCAATAGATGACACCATTCGCATTAGCACTGATACTAGCATGCTAGCAGAGAGACTTGTGGCCAGCCACGTGCATGGCGTCCTGCCTGCTGACCCCAGATCAGATCAGCCATTGTGTCACCGTTGAGGAAGTAGGTAGGTGCTGTTATGGAAACGCCGCATGTGGATCTTTGTGGTGGAAAATCCTCCAATAGAGTCTGAAGTGGAAATACTGGTCTGGTCGGCCTTCCCTGCGGCTCTGTAGGCGCTCCGCGGCCATTCATCATATGAGCACTGCATCTATTTTTAATCCCAACAAAAACGGCCTGTTTCCTCTAAAGTCCCGTTTGGGACATGCCAGGACACAGCGCGGCAATATGAAGCCAACATTATCTCAAAAAAAGAATTTAATTTAACAGAGTCTTTGAAAATCCTAGCTGCCTTCTATAGCGTTTCGTGATAAACTGAGCTGGCAGATGTTTTGAGCATCTGATGAAATACTAAATGTAAAGGTTCTAAAAATGACTGGCATGAAAGTTGCAGTCGTCCTGATGGCAGCGTAGAAGCAGTCTATGAATTGATAATGTTAATGGACTCGAAGCTGTTTGATTGCATAATCTTATGTGTCACTTCAGGCGTACATGTGACTTTTTTCTAGCTTTTTCCTCAGTTTACACCAGTGAACCCTCCACATCCTCTAAACACTAAAGACCTCACATAACCCTAACCCTAATCCTAACCCTCTCACTGCAATCACACTAAACTAAATATACCTGCTGACCCTCTCACTGCAATCACACTAAACTAAATATACCTGCTGACCCTCTCACTGCAATCACACTAAACTAAATATACCTGCTGACCCTCTCACTGCAATCACACACAGCTAAATATACCTGCTGACCCTCTCACTGCAATCACACACAGCTAAATATACCTACTGACCCTCTCACTGCCATCACACACAGCTAAATATACCTACTGACCCTCTCACTGCAATCACACTAAACTAAATATACCTACTGACCCTCTCACTGCAATCACACACAGCTAAATATACCTACTGACCCTCTCACTGCAATCACACACAGCTAAATATACCTGCTGACCCTCTCACTGCAATCACACTAAACTAAATATACCTGCTGACCCTCTCACTGCAATCACACTAAACTAAATATACCTGCTGACCCTCTCACTGCAATCACACTAAACTAAATATACCTACTGACCCTCTCACTGCAATCGCACTAAACTAAATATACCTGCTGACCCTCTCACTGCAATCACACACAGCTAAATATACCTGCTGACCCTCTCACTGCCATCACACTAAACTAAATATACCTGCTGACCCTCTCACTGCCATCACACTAAACTAAATATACCAGCTGACCCTCTCACTGCAATCACACTAAACTAAATATACCTGCTGACCCTCTCACTGCCATCACACTAAACTAAATATACCTGCTGACCCTCTCACTGCAATCACACTAAACTAAATATACCTGCTGACCATCTCACTGCAATCACACTAAACTAAATATACCTGCTGACCCTCTCACTGCAATCACACTAAACTAAATATACCTGCTGACCCTCTCACTGCAATCACACTAAACTAAATATACCTGCTGACCCTCTCACTGCAATCACACTAAACTAAATATACCTGCTGACCCTCTCACTGCAATCACACTAAACTAAATATACCTGCTGACCCTCTCACTGCAATCACACTAAACTAAATATACCTGCTGACCCTCTCACTGCAATCACACTAAACTAAATATACCTGCTGACCCTCTCACTGCAATCACACTAAACTAAATATACCTGCTGACCCTCTCACTGCAATCACACACAGCTAAATATACCTGCTGACCCTCTCACTGCAATCACACTAAACTAAATATACCTGCTGACCCTCTCACTGCAATCACACTAAACTAAATATACCTGCTGACCCTCTCACTGCAATCACACTAAACTAAATATACCTGCTGACCCTCTCACTGCAATCACACTAAACTAAATATACCTACTGACCCTCTCACTGCAATCACACTAAACTAAATATACCTGCTGACCCTCTCACTGCAATCACACACAGCTAAATATACCTACTGACCCTCTCACTGCAATCACACTAAACTAAATATACCTGCTGACCCTCTCACTGCAATCACACTAAACTAAATATACCTGCTGACCCTCTCACTGCAATCACACTAAACTAAATATACCTACTGACCCTCTCACTGCAATCACACTAAACTAAATATACCTGCTGACCCTCTCACTGCAATCACACTAAACTAAATATACCTACTGACCCTCTCACTGCAATCACACTAAACTAAATATACCTACTGACCCTCTCACTGCAATCACACTAAACTAAATATACCTGCTGACCCTCTCACTGCAATCACACTAAGCTAAATATACCTGCTGACCCTCTCACTGCAATCACACTAAACTAAATATACCTACTGACCCTCTCACTGCCATCACACTAAACTAAATATACCTGCTGACCCTCTCACTGCAATCACACTAAACTAAATATACCAGCTGACCCTCTCACTGCAATCACACTAAACTAAATATACCTGCTGACCCTCTCACTGCAATCACACTAAACTAAATATACCTGCTGACCCTCTCACTGCAATCACACTAAACTAAATATACCTGCTGACCCTCTCACTGCAATCACACTAAACTAAATATACCTGCTGACCCTCTCACTGCAATCACACTAAACTAAATATACCTGCTGACCCTCTCACTGCAATCAGATCTAACCAAATATACCTGCTGACCCTCTCACTGCAATCACACACAGCTAAATATACCTGCTGACCCTCTCACTGCAATCACACTAAACTAAATATACCTGCTGACCCTCTCACTGCAATCACACTAAACTAAATATACCTGCTGACCCTCTCACTGCAATCACACTAAACTAAATATACCAGCTGACCCTCTCACTGCAATCACACTAAACTAAATATACCTGCTGACCCTCTCACTGCAATCACACTAAACTAAATATACCAGCTGACCCTCTCACTGCAATCACACTAAACTAAATATACCAGCTGACCCTCTCACTGCAATCACACTAAACTAAATATACCTGCTGACCCTCTCACTGCAATCACACTAAACTAAATATACCTGCTGACCCTCTCACTGCCATCACACTAAACTAAATATACCTGCTGACCCTCTTACTGCAATCACACTAAACTAAATATACCTACTGACCCTCTCACTGCAATCACACTAAACTAAATATACCTGCTGACCCTCTCACTGCAATCACACTAAACTAAATATACCAGCTGACCCTCTCACTGCAATCACACTAAACTAAATATACCTGCTGACCCTCTCACTGCAATCACACTAAACTAAATATACCTGCTGACCCTCTCACTGCAATCACACTAAACTAAATATACCTGCTGACCCTCTCACTGCAATCACACTAAACTAAATATACCTACTGACCCTCTCACTGCAATCACACTAAACTAAATATACCTGCTGACCCTCTCACTGCAATCACACTAAACTAAATATACCTGCTGACCCTCTCACTGCAATCACACTAAGCTAAATATACCTGCTGACCCTCTCACTGCAATCACACACAGCTAAATATACCTACTGACCCTCTCACTGCAATCACACTAAACTAAATATACCTGCTGACCCTCTCACTACAATCACACTAAGCTAAATATACCTGCTGACCCTCTCACTGCCATCACACTAAACTAAATATACCTGCTGACCCTCTCACTGCAATCAGATTTAACCAAATATACCTGCTGACCCTCTCACTGCAATCAGATTTAACCAAATATACCTGCTGACCCTCTCACTGCAATCACACTAAACTAAATATACCTGCTGACACTCTCACTGCAATCACACTAAGCTAAATATACCTGCTGACCCTCTCACTGCAATCACACTAAACTAAATATACCTGCTGACCCTCTCACTGCAATCACACACAGCTAAATATACCTACTGACCCTCTCACTGCAATCACACTAAACTAAATATACCTGCTGACCCTCTCACTGCAATCACACTAAACTAAATATACCTGCTGACCCTCTCACTGCAATCACACTAAACTAAATATACCTGCTGACCCTCTCACTGCAATCACACTAAACTAAATATACCTGCTGACCCTCTCACTGCAATCACACTAAACTAAATATACCTGCTGACCCTCTCACTGCAATCACACTAAACTAAATATACCTACTGACCCTCTCACTGCAATCACACTAAACTAAATATACCTACTGACCCTCTCACTGCAATCACACTAAACTAAATATACCTACTGACCCTCTCACTGCAATCACACTAAACTAAATATACCTACTGACCCTCTCACTGCAATCACACTAAACTAAATATACCTGCTGACCCTCTCACTGCAATCAGATTTAACCAAATATACCTGCTGACCCTCTCACTGCAATCAGATTTAACCAAATATAACTGATGACCACCGCACTGCAATCAGATTTAACCAAATATACCTGCTGACCCTCTCACTGCAATCAGATTTAACCCAATATAACTGATGACCACCGCACTGCAATCAGATTTAACCAAATATACCTGCTGACCATCTCACTGCAATCAGATTTAACCAAATATAACTGAACCAAATATGACTAATGTAGTCACTGAAATCAGACTAAACTGAATATACCTGCTAATGTAGTCACTGAAATCAGACTAAACTGAATATACCTGCTAATGTAGTCACTGAAATCAGACTAAACTGAATATACCTGCTAATGTAGTCACTGAAATCAGACTAAACTGAATATACCTGCTAATGTAGTCACTGAAATCAGACTAAACTGAATATACCTGCTAATGTAGTCACTGAAATCAGACTAAACTGAATATACCTGCTAATCTAGTCACTGAAATCAGATTTAACCAAATATACCTGCTGACCCTCTCACTGCAATCAGATTTAACCAAATATACCTGCTGACCCTCTCACTGCAATCAGATCTAACCAAATATACCTCCTGACCCTCTCACTGCAATCAGATTTAACCAAATATACCTCCTGACCCTCTCACTGCAATCAGATTTAACCAAATATAACTGATGACCACCGCACTGCAATCAGATTTAACCAAATATACCTCCTGACCCTCTCACTGCAATCAGATTTAACCAAATATACCTGCTGACCCTCTCACTGCAATCAGATTTAACCAAATATACCTGCTGACCCTCTCACTGCAATCAGATTTAACCAAATATAACTGATGACCACCGCACTGCAATCAGATTTAACCAAATATAACTGATGACCACCGCACTGCAATCAGATTTAACCAAATATACCTGCTGACCCTCTCACTGCAATCAGATTTAACCCAATATAACTGATGACCACCGCACTGCAATCAGATTTAACCAAATATACCTGCTGACCATCTCACTGCAATCAGATTTAACCAAATATAACTGAACCAAATATGACTAATGTAGTCACTGAAATCAGACTAAACTGAATATACATGCTAATCTAGTCACTGAAATCAGACTAAACTGAATATACCTGCTAATGTAGTCACTGAAATCAGACTAAACTGAATATACCTGCTAATGTAGTCACTGAAATCAGACTAAACTGAATATACCTGCTAATGTAGTCACTGAAATCAGACTAAACTGAATATACCTGCTAATCTAGTCACTGAAATCAGACTAAACTGAATATACCTGCTAATCTAGTCACTGAAATCAGACTAAACTGAATATACCTGCTAATGTAGTCACTGAAATCAGACTAAACTGAATATACCTGCTAATGTAGTCACTGAAATCAGACTAAACTGAATATACCTGCTGTCCTACTCACTAGCCCGGTTGTTTCTGCTGTGATGGGTATTGTGCTGCTATGGTAGACTAGTGCAGTGGTTTAAATGAACCCTAACTTTGGACACTGTCTTTTGGTGTTCTGTCTCTCTTTCTGTCCCACACATTCAATTAAAAAGCTTACAGATTGGTCTCTCTCTCTCTCTCTCTCTCTCTCTCTCTCTCTCTCTCTCCTTGTGTTCTACAGATGATGAGGAGGCTCTAAACTCCATCATGAAGGATCTGGCAGCGCTGCGTTGCTGTTACCAGCTTAACAGCAACAACAGCCAAAAGCCCAAGAGCAGGACTCAGACCTACAGACAGGTAACTACACTTCAATGCTGCGTTACATATGATGCATCTCTCAGGAGAACCCAAACGCAGGAGAAGCTAATATTCTGTTGCACCTTATTGATCTTTGTTCTCAAATGTCAACAGTGCATGCTGTGCCTCCTCGGGTTTGCTCTGGCACTCATTTCGCCTTGTCCTTGAATAAACCCATAGAACAGAAAGGGTGTGAAAGTGTGTTCTTAGAAAGAACACAGCTGAGAGAGACCAGACTGGATGTATTTAAGCCTGTACGTCCTGCTGTTCCACATAACATGGAGTTGATGTTGCATTAGTGCGCGTCTGCGTTCCTCCAAGTCACCCACAAGCACCCTTTCATCACTGTTATTGTTTCCACAGTGCTATCACTCCACACAGGACACAAGTCAGAGTCAAAGATAAATGGCTTGCACGCACAGTGTGTACCCGCACACACACACACACGCGCGCACACTTTCTCTTTTGGTTCTGAAATGACACTCCAGAGCAGCGCTGCACCACGAACAAAGGACGGAAAGTCGAGCTGAGTTAAAAATGCGTTTTCATGCTAATGCTGAGGCAAAGCCATCACAGCTGCCAGAATCATGAAAGCTATTAGTAAACGTTGCTTTAAGTGCTTTTGAGGACAATTGCTCATCATTCTGAGGTGAAAATACGAAGGTTGGGAATGACATGCATTTGTTGTTGTTATGTCAGACCACCCATACGTCCCACATGTATTATTTATATCTATGTAATAAAGATATGATGCATATATTTACATAAATGATTTTTATTGGACAGCAGCGATATGTTTGCTCTGTCTTCTCTTTGTTTATTACCTTGTACAGTCATGTGCTAAAGTTTGGGCACAACACCTTAAATGCATTCTTTAATTGATTTTAAATGAAAGTAAGTTAACATGTCCTTTCCAGAGAACACACGTGGCCGGTGCAAACGATATATATGCCAAGCTTGTCGAGCTCAGTCAATAGAGTGTGTGCCTTATGCAGTGTTTTATTTTCACCTAACAAAATCAACAAATGTGTTCAGGATCCAGGATTTTGATGCTCCATATTAGATTATTCGGTGATTTAGATGATCCAGTAATGCAATGATTTAAATGATGCAGTAATGATGTAATTGAAATAAATCAGGGATACAGTGCTTCTGATGAATCAGTGATTAAGATTGTCCAGTATTGCAAGTGATTTGAACAAATTAGGTATACATTGATTTAGATGATGATGATTCAGTGATTTAGATCATCCACTATTGCATTGAATTCATTATTCAGAATGGAAGTGATTCATGATGACTTAGTGGTATATTCCTTTAGTGATAGTGGTTTAGATGATTCAGTGAGAGTGGTTTAGATGATTCAGTGAGAGTGGTTAGAATGATTAAGCGATAGTTGTTTAGATGATTTAATGCTGCACTGATTTAGATGATTTGGTGATAGTGATTTAGATGATTCAGTGATAGTGGTTTAGATGATTCAGTGATAGTGGTTTAGATGATAGTAGTGATAGTGGTTTAGATGATTCAGTGCTGCACTGATTTAGATGATTCAGTGATAGTGGTTTAGATGATTCAGTGAGAGTGGTTTAGATGATTCAGTGATAGTGGTTTAGATGATTCAGTGATAGTGGTTTAGATGATAGTAGTGATAGTGGTTTAGATGATTCAGTGATAGTGGTTTAGATGATTCAGTGATAGTAGTTTAGATGATTCAGTGATAGTAGTTTAGATGATTCAGTGATAGTAGTTTAGATGATTCAGTGATAGTAGTTTAGATGATTCAGTGATAGTAGTTTAGATGATTCAGTGATAGTGGTTTAGATGATTCAGTGAGAGTGGTTTAGATGATTCAGTGATAGTGGTTTAGATGATTCAGTGATAGTGGTTTAGATGATAGTAGTGATAGTGGTTTAGATGATTCAGTAATGCATTGGTTTAGATGATTCAATGCTGCACTGGTTTAGATGATAGTAGTGATAGTGGTTTAGATTATTCAATGCTGCACTGATTTAGATGATTCAGTGAGAGTGGTTTAGATGATTCAATGCTGCACTGATTTAGATGATTCAGTGAGAGTGGTTTAGATGATTCAATGCTGCACTGATTTAGATGATTCAGTGATAGTGGTTTAGATGATTCAATGCTGCACTGATTTAGATGATTCAGTGATAGTGGTTTAGATGATAGTAGTGATAGTGGTTTAGATGATTCAGTAATGCATTGGTTTAGATGATTCAATGCTGCACTGGTTTAGATGATAGTAGTGATAGTGGTTTAGATGATTCAGTAATGCATTGGTTTAGATGATTCAATGCTGCACTGGTTTAGATGATAGTAGTGATAGTGGTTTAGATTATTCAATGCTGCACTGATTTAGATAATTCAGTGAGAGTGGTTTAGATGATTCAATGCTGCACTGATTTAGATGATTCAGTGAGAGTGGTTTAGATGATTCAATGCTGCACTGATTTAGATAATTCAGTGAGAGTGGTTTAGATGATTAAATGCTGCACTGATTTAGATAATTCAGTGATAGTGGTTTAGATGATTAAATGCTGCACTGATTTAGATAATTCAGTGATAGTGGTTTAGATGATTCAATGCTGCACTGATTTAGATGATTCAGTGATAGTGGTTTAGATGATTCAATGCTGCTCTGATTTAGATGATAGTAGTGATAGTGGTTTAGATGATTCAATGCTGCACTGATTTAGATGATTCAGTGATAGTGGTTTAGATGATTCAATGCTGCACTGATTTAGATGATTCAGTGATAGTGGTTTAGATGATTCAATGCTGCACTGATTTAGATGATTCAGTGAGAGTGGTTTAGATGATTCAATGTTGCACTGATTTAGATGATTCAGTGATAGTGGTTTAGATGATTCAATGCTGCACTGATTTAGATGATAGTAGTGATAGTGGTTTAGATGATTCAATGCTGCACTGATTTAGATGATTCAGTGATAGTGGTTTAGATGATTCAATGCTGCACTGATTTAGATGATTCAGTGATAGTGGTTTAGATGATTCAATGCTGCACTGATTTAGATGATTCAGTGATAGTGGTTTAGATGATTCAATGCTGCACTGATTTAGATGATTCAGTGATAGTGGTTTAGATGATTCAATGCTGCACTGATTTAGATGATTCGGTGATAGTGGTTTAGATGATTCAATTCTGCACTGATTTAGATGATTTGATGATAGTGGTTTAGATGATTCAATGCTGCACTGATTTAGATGATTCAGTGATAGTGGTTTAGATGATTCAATGCTGCACTGATTTAGATGATTCAGTGATAGTGGTTTAGATGATTCAATGCTGCACTGATTTAGATGATTCAGTGATAGTGGTTTAGATGATTCAGTGAGAGTGGTTTAGATGATTCAATGCTGCACTGATTTAGATGATTCAGTGAGAGTGGTTTAGATGATTCAATGCTGCACTGATTTAGATAATTCAGTGAGAGTGGTTTAGATGATTCAGTGCTGCACTGATTTAGATGATTCAGTGATAGTGGTTTAGATGATTCAATGCTGCACTGATTTAGATGATTCAGTGATAGTGGTTTAGATGATTCAATGCTGCACTGATTTAGATGATTCAGTGATAGTGGTTTAGATGATTCAATGCTGCACTGATTTAGATGATTCAGTGATAGTGGTTTAGATGATTCAATGCTGCACTGATTTAGATGATTTGGAGATAGTGGTTTAGATGATTCAATGCTGCACTGATTTAGATGATTCAGTGAGAGTGGTTTAGATGATTCAATGCTGCACTGATTTAGATGATTTGGTGATAGTGGTTGAGATGATTCAATGCTGCACTGATTTAGATGATTTGGTGATAGTGATTTAGATGATTCAATGCTGCACTGATTTAGATAATTCAGTGATAGTGGTTTAGATGATTCAATGCTGCACTGATTTAGATGATTTGGTGATAGTGGTTAAGATGATTCAATGCTGCACTGATTTAGATGATTCAGTGAGAGTGGTTAAGATGATTCAATGCTGCACTGATTTAGATAATTCAGTGATAGTGGTTTAGATGATTCAATGCTGCACTGATTTAGATAATTCAGTGATAGTGGTTAAGATGATTCAATGCTGCACTGATTTAGATAATTCAGTGATAGTGGTTTAGATGATTCAATGCTGCACTGATTTAGATGATTTGGTGATAGTGGTTAAGATGATTCAATGCTGCACTGATTTAGATGATTTGGTGATAGTGGTTGAGATGATTCAATGCTGCACTGATTTAGATGATTTGGTGATAGTGGTTTAGATGATTCAATGCTGCACTGATTTAGATGATTTGGTGATAGTGATTTAGATGATTCAATGCTGCACTGATTTAGATAATTCAGTGATAGTGGTTTAGATGATTCAATGCTGCACTGATTTAGATGATTTGGTGATAGTGGTTAAGATGATTCAATGCTGCACTGATTTAGATGATTCAGTGAGAGTGGTTAAGATGATTCAATGCTGCACTGATTTAGATGATTCAGTGAGAGTGGTTAAGATGATTCAATGCTGCACTGATTTAGATGATTCAGTGATAGTGGTTTAGATGATTCAATGCTGCACTGATTTAGATGATTCAGTGAGAGTGGTTTAGATGATTCAATGCTGCACTGATTTAGATAATTCAGTGATAGTGGTTTAGATGATTAAATGCTGCACTGATTTAGATGATTCAGTGATAGTGGTTTAGATGATTCAATGCTGCACTGATTTAGATGATTCAGTGATAGTGGTTTAGATGATTCAATGCTGCACTGATTTAGATGATTCAGTGATAGTGGTTTAGATGATTCAGTGCTGCACTGATTTAGATGATTTGGTGACAGTGGTTTAGATGATTCAATGCTGCACTGATTTAGATGATTTGGAGATAGTGGTTTAGATGATTCAATGCTGCACTGATTTAGATGATTCAGTGAGAGTGGTTTAGATGATTCAATGCTGCACTGATTTAGATGATTTGGTGATAGTGGTTGAGATGATTCAATGCTGCACTGATTTAGATGATTTGGTGATAGTGATTTAGATGATTCAATGCTGCACTGATTTAGATAATTCAGTGATAGTGGTTTAGATGATTCAATGCTGCACTGATTTAGATGATTTGGTGATAGTGGTTAAGATGATTCAATGCTGCACTGATTTAGATGATTCAGTGAGAGTGGTTAAGATGATTCAATGCTGCACTGATTTAGATAATTCAGTGATAGTGGTTTAGATGATTCAATGCTGCACTGATTTAGATAATTCAGTGATAGTGGTTAAGATGATTCAATGCTGCACTGATTTAGATAATTCAGTGATAGTGGTTTAGATGATTCAATGCTGCACTGATTTAGATGATTTGGTGATAGTGGTTAAGATGATTCAATGCTGCACTGATTTAGATGATTTGGTGATAGTGGTTGAGATGATTCAATGCTGCACTGATTTAGATGATTTGGTGATAGTGGTTTAGATGATTCAATGCTGCACTGATTTAGATGATTTGGTGATAGTGATTTAGATGATTCAATGCTGCACTGATTTAGATAATTCAGTGATAGTGGTTTAGATGATTCAATGCTGCACTGATTTAGATGATTTGGTGATAGTGGTTAAGATGATTCAATGCTGCACTGATTTAGATGATTCAGTGAGAGTGGTTAAGATGATTCAATGCTGCACTGATTTAGATGATTCAGTGAGAGTGGTTAAGATGATTCAATGCTGCACTGATTTAGATGATTCAGTGATAGTGGTTTAGATGATTCAATGCTGCACTGATTTAGATGATTCAGTGAGAGTGGTTTAGATGATTCAATGCTGCACTGATTTAGATAATTCAGTGATAGTGGTTTAGATGATTAAATGCTGCACTGATTTAGATAATTCAGTGATAGTGGTTTAGATGATTCAATGCTGCACTGATTTAGATGATTCAGTGATAGTGGTTTAGATGATTCAGTAATGCATTGATTTAGACTATTCAATGCTGCACTGATTTAGATAATTCAGTGATAGTGGTTTAGATGATTCAATGCTGCACTGATTTAGATGATTCAGTGATAGTGGTTTAGATGATTCAATGCTGCACTGATTTAGATGATTCAGTGATAGTGGTTTAGATGATTCAGTAATGCATTGATTTAGACTATTCAATGCTGCACTGATTTAGATGATTCAGTGATAGTGGTTTAGATTATTCAATGCTGCACTGATTTAGATGATTCAGTGAGAGTGGTTTAGATTATTCAATGCTGCACTGATTTAGATGATTCAGTGAGAGTGGTTTAGATTATTCAATGCTGCACTGATTTAGATGATAGAAGTGATAGTGGTTTAGATGATTCAATGCTGCACTGATTTAGATGATTCAGTGATAGTGGTTTAGATGATTCAATGCTGCACTGATTTAGATAATTCAGTGAGAGTGGTTTAGATGATTCAATGCTGCACTGATTTAGATGATAGTAGTGAGAGTGGTTTAGATGATTCAATGCTGCACTGATTTAGATGATCCAGTGATAGTGGTTTAGATGATTCAATGCTGCACTGATTTAGATGATTCAGTGAGAGTGGTTTAGATGATTCAATGCTCCACTGATTTAGATGATTCAGTGAGAGTGGTTAAAATGATTCAGTGATAGTAGTTTAGATGATTCAGTGATAGTAGTTTAGATGATTCAGTGAGAGTGGTTAAAATGATTCAGTGATAGTAGTTTAGATGATTCAGTGATAGTGGTTTAGAGGATTTAGTGATAGTGGTTTAGATGATTCAGTGATAGTGGTTTAGATGATTCAGTGATAGTAGTTTAGATGATTCAGTGATAGTGGTTTAGATGATTCAGTGATAGTAGTTTAGATGATTCAGTGATAGTGGTTTAGATGATTCAGTGATAGTAGTTTAGATGATTCAGTGATAGTAGTTTAGATGATTCAGTGATAGTAGTTTAGATGATTCAGTGATAGTGGATTAGATGATTCAGTGATAGTAGTTTAGATGATTCAGTGATAGTGGTTTAGATGATTCAGTGATAGTGGTTTAGATGATTCAGTGATAGTGGTTTAGATGATTCTGTGATAGTAGTTTAGATGATTCAGTGATAGTGGTTAAGATGATTCAATGCTGCACTGATTTAGATGATTTGGTGTTAGTGATTTAGATGATTCGGTGATGTACTGATTTAAATGATTCAGTAGTAGTGGTTTAGATGAATTAGTGATACACTAATTCAGATGATTCAGTGATGCACTGATTTGGATAATTTGGTCATCGTGGTGTAGAGGATTTAGAACTGCACTGATTTAGGTGATAAATTGATGCAGTGATTTAGATGACGCAGTGATAGTGATTTGGATGGTTTAGTGATCTAGTAATTGAAATGATTAATTGACAGCGTAATTGAATAGGGTTTTGTTTAGCAGATCAGTGAAAAATGTTTTTTGAAAGCTTTTTTTTTTTTTTTTAGAAAGTCATGTTATTTTTTCTTACATCAAAGTTAAGGTGACTTTTTCCCTTCACCTATAAAGTTACTGAATTGAAGGTGTCACAGCCGCCAGAACAAGGCTTTGTTGTGATAGCGACAATCTGCAGAGAACATCAGTAAGCTGTTCTTTCCTGTGACATGAACTAGCGTACCAAAAGCTGAAAGCTGCTGTTTCCATCCTTCTGTTTCCATAGAGCTCTTTATGAGAGATCAATAAATAAATGTTTATTCACTTCCCCTCGTAGAATAGATTGTGCCCGGTGATCGCCGTAGTGGTTTTTGGATCTGGACACTTTCCATTGCACTCATTCCATTCTCCTGTTTTTGTTCCTCGGACAGGATCTCCGAGTGAAGCTGGAGCATGAGAGAGAGAAACGGTGAGTCAGAACATTTACATTATTCCTGTAGCGCTTTGCCTGGGCCTCCGCTTCCCTCAGCACATCCACACTGCTGCTGCCTCTGCCAGGACTGAGCTTTCCGGGCTGGAGGGGAAACCTGACCGTTTGCCAAAAAAAAAAAAAAAAAAAGACCTTTCCTAGTGGGTCTGCACAATATATCATTAGTTAATCAGAGCAGCACTACCCTGCATACGAGCATTTTACTGTCTACAAAACGTTCCACATCAATGTTCTGAAATAAATTCATCATTTGATCCAAAACAGAAAAAGAATTTTGGTGAAAATAATTAATCACGTCACGTTAAGGGCGTAGTCACACTGAGCCTGGATGCCTTGTACCCTGCCCGAGCCCAATTGTCCCCCCTCCTCACTTCCCTGCTGGCCAGCGCTCCCAAGCACGCTTACGTCTTCGCTCTGAGGGACATCATAGCCATAATCTATAATCTAGGTTTGTACTTGAAGAACTGTTAGTGACGCAAGGGTGCACACGCTAAGAATGAGGCGCCGGACCCATGTAATGTCACAGTACGTGAATGTGACCTACACTTGCCGTTCAAACTGATTGAATTCGGAGGAAGATTTGCTGAGGAGGCACATATGACAGCTAAATCAAGTCATTTCACAGAGAATACTGCAACGACAGAAGAGCCACTAGAGCTTAAACCTGTTTGCTGAAGGAGTTATGGCTCTACACTCGTCTACAGCCATCTGCCAAAACTCTGAGCCTTAAAGCTTTTGAGTTCTTTTTGAATAAACCTCAAACAAGACTGGGGTTGTCTTCCTATTCACCAGCTTCCAAAAATAGCAGTTACACTCTGGTGCCGTTGACCAGAGTGACCCCTATGGCCTTGGCCGCCTCTTCATGTGAGCCCTGATGCAGCCTACAGAGCCCAAGCGTGGCCCAACCTGGACTTCAGGGGTTCAAATATGCTGGGTCTAGTACTAAAAACACTGTACACACTACTGTACACACTTGCTATCTACTACCACACCTTGTAGCTCCCACTTGATGATGTACAGACAGGGTGTTTTTTCCACTGCACACTCGAAACCAAGAACTAATCCAGACCATAACCAACGGAACTAATGACTTCAGTCCATTTCCCAGTTGCTTGAGAGGCAGCTGTCACAAGAGTTGTATTTAATTGTGTTTTTGTTCACTTTTATTGCTCCAGCGTGTCTAATTGGGTTATGGTCTACCTTGCTTGCTAGTTATAGTAAGTTCATAGTGTTGATACAGTTAAATTGTTCCAATGTGAAGTCAATCACAGCCCTTTAATTTGAGATATTTCAATAAGTCTGAATTGTTTACAGTCGTGCTGATAGGAACCAGACCTCTCAAGCTCTTCTCAGAAAGCCATTACACAAACTGTACCAGCTCACAACAAAGCCCAGACAGCAAACTGAAGCAGACTTATTTCGGATGCTTTCTGAGAAGAGCAAGTTCATTAGAAACCACTGTTACGCTGGGAACGGTTAAAGGGGAAAGAGGAAGTGGACGACCAGCAACAAGCTGGATAGATGCAATCGATAGCAACAATGAACCAACCAATCAGAAGCCTGAAGGCTCAAACTGAAGACAGGATCTATTACTGTCTATATAGACGGCAGGAGTAAGAAATAGCTCAATAACGATTAATAATAATTACAGATGCAGGAGAGTAGGTAGTGCTGGGCGGTATGAGCGAAATTCTATATCATGGTATTTTTCAAAATGATACTGGTTTTATGGTATTTGAGTTTTTTTTTCCATGCATGATGTTTTAACTGCATTGATTGCAAGAAGAGTAACTGCTCGGATAAGTTTCCATCCGTGGTTGTGGTACAAATTGGGGATCACTATTTTGCGAACCATCCAAACCATGTCTTTGGCTATATGAACTGAGATAGATAGATAGATAGATGGATGGATGGATGGATGGATGGATGGATGGATGGATGGATGGATGGATGGATGGATGGATGGATGGATGGATGGATGGATGGATGGATGGATGGATGGATGGATGGATGGATGGATGGATGGATGGATGGATGGATGGATGGATGGGTGGGTGGGTGGGTGGGTGGATGGGTGGGTGGGTAGGTGGGTGGGTGGGTAGGTAGGTAGGTAGGTAGGTAGGTAGATAGTTTCATGCTTTCTCGGTACTGTAAAGCATGTTTGCGGCCTAGGTGGTGCAGTTACTGCTCCTGTAACCGCCTCCCTCGACAACTTGAGCTCGACAGCGTTTGCAGTAAGTGATTGTTTCTTCCACGTCCAACCTTTTAAACCAGAAGTACTTCCAGATGGCGGACGCGCCTCCTTTTTCGGCTACTTCTGGGTCATGTTCTACTACTTTAACGTTTGTCTACAGTGTCTACTTGTGGTTCAGAACTTCCCCTGTCCATGCTTAACAACTCCACTAATACTTGAAAAATTCATATCATAACAAAAATAAAAAATGGTTTTTGGTGCGGCAGCACGGTGGGGTAGTGGTTAGCACTGTCGCCTCACAGCAAGACGATCTGGGTTCAATCCCCAGTCCGGGCCGTTCTTTGCAGAGTGTGCATGTTCTCCCTGTGCTTGAGTGGGTTTCCTTCGGGTACTCCGGTTTCCTCCCACACGTCCAAACACATGCAGTTAGGTTGATTGGTCACTCTAAATTCTAAATTGCCCGTAGGTGTGGGTGTGTGAGTGAGTGTTGGCCATGTGATGGACTGGTGAACTGGCCATGGTGTACCCCACCTTCGCCAGATGATGCTGGGATTGGCTCCCCGTGATGATGGATGGATGGTTTTCGGTGCAAACCTGTAAACCACCCAGCACTAAGAGTAGGGCAAGGATCAAATAGCTAATAATAAAATTAATTTAAATTAAATATGCAACCCAGTTTACACTAGAAGTAATGACCCTGTGAGACAATGTTAATAAGCAGGTTTATGTCACCTTAGCAAACAAAAGTAGTTAAAGTTATAAAGTAAAGTAGTATCATTGTAGTAGCATCATTGTATCACACATACCCAACCATCCCATCACTTATCAAGCATACCATTCTAGTTTATATTCTGGTGTGCTTGGTGATGATGGTAGCGCTTATCTCCACCTAGAAGAGCAAAGAATTCACTAAATGTTCGCTGAAGACAGTGGAGGACAACCTTCACATAGCATTAGGTCCTGTCGGTAGTAACCTTGAGCAGCTACCAAACACCATAAACCCATGAAACCTTAGAGTGATGACCATAGGATAATAAAAACAGTGCCTAAAGTTCTGGTTCTTTGTACAGTGAAGTAACCCATAGCCCCCTGTACCCCATTCATCAATAAAATGAGACCACCGCCAGACATTTTGGTGGTGGATCTATCTCAGCACCCCAATGACACTGATCTGTACTTTACCTATGGAGCGCATTCATAGAGTCTGTGTTTCTGCTAAAGTAGGTGTATCTAATAAACTGAAAGATCACGACGCAGGGCAGGACAGTCACACGGTGGTGTTATGTCTATATCCCGCAGGCCTGGAGCACCGTGACATTTAGCTATAGTGTGAGCTGACAGACGGAGAGGAAACGAGCCAATATTTGAGTTCACCGACACAACCCATATTAATTCTCAGCGTCCTGCGGTTGAGCCGTACACCCACACAGAGTTGAGAGCATGTGTCATTTCTTCCAAACCGTGTCCGGCATAAATATTACAAGCTGTGGGGAAGAAAAAAAAATCTTTAACTCACTTCTGAAGAAGGAATACAGTCAGGCCATTTATCAGATTTGCTGGCTGGCTTCACACTGTTGCTTGAAACTATCATGAAACTACAACGTAAAGCTTCCTGCTGCGTTAATTAGCCAGCCAACACCGTTTATACGATTGCTTGTGCCACGGTATGCTTTTTGCCAGCCTGCTCTTAACGTGATCTGCGTTGCTAGGTTATTTTATACAGAGCTCAGATTCCTTTGGGATCTAAAGGGTGAGTGTTATCACAGGAAAGGACACCAACCTGCAACTAGTGCTTCAAGGACAGGATGAGTAAAACAAGTACAACCATAACGGCTACTTAAATGTTGATTTTCAGAAGCTTAGTACACACATACACATACACAATGTTAAAAAGTAGGGATGTAAGAAAATATCAAACATTGAATATCAGTGATACTGTATCGACTCCCCAAAACATAGAATTTATTATTAATTAAAAGTTTACATGCCAAGATTTCTGGCAGACAGTGAATCTGTGTGTGTCATGTTTAAACATCTGACCACTAGATGGCAGTGTTGTAATCCATTTTCAGCTCCACTCCAACATTAAAAAGTAGCACAAGGGCGCAAAGCTATTGCAAGCATTGTCAAACCTCCGTAGTAGGATTAAAAAAACCCACAATTATATAATTTTGCTTGCAATATTGCAGTATATTGAATCGTGACTGCTGTATCATGATTCGTATTGTGTTGCCAGGTTCTTGCCAATACACAGCCCTACTAAAAGGTCAAACATATAGTACTACTATAGTAATACAAATACTGCAAATATGTTAATTATACTAAACAGATTAAACCACTTTAAATAGTGGGATTGAAAAGTCTGGCTGTTCACAGCTAGTTGTGTATTATGAGTTGCATGCAGCATTACTTCCATGCAACTTGACAGTTCAGTTCAAATCCGAATTTCATTCAGATTAGCAGATTGTATCGTTTGAAGTGAGTCCATAATTATCTATATAATCTATAATTATCTTTTGATTTGCATATTTGCAGCATTTTCATTATCGTCATGTATATTTTTCCAGCTCTGCTTGCAATTCTCTGTGTTCTATGCATGTTAAACCTTTAAAATATTAAAATAGCCATCACAGATATAGTCTACTTTAGATCTTAAGGGAATGTGAACTTTGTGTAAAATCACAATTTATCAAGACACACGAAGATGAATCCGGCTACAAGAATCATGATGACAGCAAGCTATAATAATAATAATAATAATAATAAAAATATGGTGGTCCACATTGTTTGAAGCACTGTTAGCATTTACTGGCTAGTTAACGCAGTTCAATACAGAAACCTCAGTTTGTTGTCTTGCCTTAGAAAACTGAAACTGACAAAACAGCTTGAGTCAGTCTGAAAGACCCCTCTGTTTCAACTGCACAGTAAACCATCTTCAGTTTCATTTAATCATCCACTGATTCAGTGAAATCAGTGGGTTGAAAGAATGGTGGTCCGTGTGATCAGATGTTGAAACGCTTACTACAGCTTCATCTGAGTTTCATCTGAGTTTCAGAGTTTGTTATATCGTGCTTTACTAAGTTACATTTAGTTTCATGTAGGTTTCAAGCTTCTAAACATGCATGAAAATGTAGGCCAGCCTGACGTTTAGGCTCATTATGGAGGGTCTCTCAATAACAGCAGCCTATTGGTGGCGGTACTGTTTTGCGTTTGCCTCAAACTTCGTAAGGACTGTCGTGATGCGTATCGTGGCTTGTAAAAATTCTTTGAGTACCGTGGTCTTCTGTTTCTATCCCCCACCCGTATAGGAAAATCTGCTGAGCTGGCTAAGACCATGCTACCAAGCTTGATCTCTCAGCAGAACCCCCCACCCCCACCCCAGTGCATCCTGAGAAAAGCCGTGCTGTAGTCTAAAAGCTCCCCAGAGTCTTTTTTTTTTTACCCCCAGAAGCTTCTGCTCTTTCTCTGAGCGCGTCGGAGATGACAGCGCACCCAGCACGCCGCTCTACACTTTTAATTGGCCTCCGAGGAAAAAACGCCGCTCACTTTTTACATTCTCTCGTGGACCAGCTTAACGGCCCATTAGAGACAGCTGGATAATCACCCTCACCGCGGTGTCCGAGCCGTTAGATCACACAGCGCTTAGGGACAGTCTCTGCTCCGCAGTGTTGTCCCTGTACAGTACAGTGTGGACGTGGTTTGATATGGATTAATGCTAATGCGCGCTCAGTTCTACTTTTTCAGTACATGTGCAGGCTGTATAGCAAACTTTCATATCCCAGCTCTAATTTGAACCTCAATTTAGGACAAGCAGTGATGCCAGAATCTTGCTGACTAGGCTGCAGTAGAGCTGCTGTTCTAAGAAAACCACAAACGTCCTCTTTTCTGTTCCTAGACTGTTTAGAAATGTTAGGACTAGAGATGGACCGATCAGTGTTTTTGAGGCCGATTCCGATACCGATATCACTTTTCAGCACGATCGGCCGATACCGATACCGATCGAGGGCGGGGTATATGCCACGGCAGGGCTACATGTAGTTATTAGCGCAAGCAAGTCATGAAACATGTTCTAAACTAGTTTATTACCATTTTTAACAAGCTCATATGAAACAGCATAATATTTTAAACAAAATTAACAGTAAATAAACAAAGTAAATCAAACAAATATGCCCAATACTGTGATTATTCGATTTAGACCCTTAATTTAAAACAAAAAAAGCGAATTAAATAATATACAGTAAAAACTGCAGTCATTAAACACAGACTCTGTTATTTTAAACGACAATCTGTAATCATTAAATGCAGATCTGAATTGTTGCTGCTGTTCTGTTCGTACCGGTCAGATCTGGTCTGTATGTGTTCTGGGTTGTTTGTTTTGTGCTAGCTGTGCGTGCTCACTGTATTCAGTTGTGTGAAGCGCTGTATCAGGTTAGTAGAGTTAAATGTCTTTGTCCTGGTTCCTCAACGAGACACGCTGATTTTACATATTTAAACAAGTCCTGGCTGACTCTGCATCACGTACGGTAAAACACTGCCAGGCGGACGACATGCTTTCAATCAGCGCATGCTTTCCTCACGAGGCTGCTGCTTTAGTCAGTCTGTGGAAAAAGAAAGGGTATGTGTTTCCACCTAGTGGTTCAGATAGGAATTGCAGGGAGCTGGCCGGAGGGCTCCTCTTCCTGGATGAACCGCTAGCTGGAAATACAGAAATTTGGCTCATTTGTTTAACGCCATCGATCAGCTCTCGGGATCGGCTCTATATTGGAGAAATATCAGCCGATCACATATTTTGATTAAAAATCGGCCGATACCGATACATAGCCGATCAATCCTTCCATCACTAGTTAACATTATACGGAAATTAATGTGAAGAAATGTCTGGTTTTTGGCCTCTCCTGTAAAGTTGCCATTTTGGAGATACCTTGGTGTTACCTGGTTACCTGGTTTAAGGCCTTCCACTATAAATGTAGCAAGTTAAAGACAGCAGTAACTTTGCTGGCGGTCAAAACGTTGAACGGTCCCCCGACGTATTTAGGTGATGTAGCCGATTTCTCTTATAATCATTGTAGCCAAACAGTCGGGCGCTGCAGTGGGCTGAGATCTGGAAAGTCTTTAATGTGACAAGAGCACTTGGAGACAAGTCACTCAGTCAAGCCTCATCAGCACAGCCTGCTGGTGTCAGCTGGCCAGGCTAAGCAGCCTAATTGGAGCCACTCGAAACTTTTTTTTCCCCTCTGGCAGCGGCTGAAGTGGTGGGACAGGAAATAGGAGAGCAGCGCTGCGAGTGCCAGCCTGGGGGTCCGGGCCAAGCCGGGCCGCTTATCTAAGCGCATCGAGGAAGGAAAGCCATCTCGTTCCGCGCATCCTCCGCTTCTCCAGCCAGCCATCTTCCCCCACAGCGCTCCGTTTCCGCCCATATCTCCCCCATCACACAGCGGAAACATGGCCAGCTTCACTGGGCCTGGCAGAAAGTACTCAACTATTAATCTTACCGTCATAGATCTGTGAGAAACCAAACTTGCACAGCTTTTCCGCTGTCCATCAGCCAGTGTTCGTTTGATGAATCTGTACTCTGTAGGTTTCTTTAGGTTTGTTTGTTGACTGTATACAAATTTTCTATATATTTTTGAGTTTTTTGAAAGTTTGTTACTAGAAGCATGTACATACTTGCTTCTATCCAATGAAAAACATGTATCTATATTTTTGTTGATTTTGAGTTTTCTGCATCATTTGAACACACCTACACTTACACCTACACTTACATTGTGTGAAAATTTCATGATGAGTCGACCAATAGAAGTGCTCCAGAACAGCTTGGAAAAAATTTTGGTTCCATTGACTTCCATTGAAAGTACAGCATGTTTTTGTTGTCTCCTGTAAAGTTGCAGTTCTAGAGATACTTGTTTTTAATTGGACAGCGCCGATATGTTAGAGCCCACTGAAGTTTAACACTGCATGCTTACACTGCATTTACGCTGCTCCGTCGCATCAACGGACATGAACGCACTCCCCCTCTTTAGCTGGCCGCATGTGGGCGTAACAAGGGTGTTCCCTGCATCGTCCAATGGAACCAGGTATGTGCGTTTCCAGGGGTGACGGGGCAGCGGTGATTAGTGTTTGTGTTCAACATCAGCTTTTTCATACCATATTTACATCATTTTATAGGTTTGAATCAGATGTAAATATAAAAGAGGGGGTTTTAATTTAGTTCTGAATGTGGAACCAACATTTCATAGGTTAAGGACACTCATCGTGCGACCACCCGCCCTCTTCTCATTGGATAGACGCATTGCGTTTGCCGGATTCATTTGCATAAAGTTAGTCTCGGCTGAACTTTTCGTTGCGTCGCACCCCCCGAACTCGACGTGCCGGACCCTTGATGCACCGCGCGGCTGCGTCTGACGCAACCAACACTCCCCATTGAAAATGAATGGGATGCAGCGTTATAGCTCCACCCGATGGAGAAACTTCAGACTGCTAGACACGAGTTCCAAAACCGCATATAAACAAAAGGTGTCTTCATCGCTACCTCAAAACGAGCTCCTATCTTAATGACTACTGACTGACCCTTATTTAGGGGGCTTTGAAAGGGGCACTGTTACGACACGGCTAGGGGTTTGATCACAGCTGTAACATAAAAGATGAACAGAGACCAAATTAACAAGCAACATTGTATTTCTTTAGTTCACAAATAGCTACAGGACACAGGACAGGCCACACCAAATTAACAAACAAAAGCAAAGTAACTTATGAATTCTGACTCTACCTTATCTATCTTCAAAAATAAAGAAAAGTAAATACACCTGTCTTACCTCTCAACTCCCTAACTAACCCAAAACAAGAGAAAAAAACAGATACCAAAAGAAAAGGCACCCACTCCTGGTCTCCAACTCGATGAGAATGATTATTGTGATGGATAGTTCAGGTACTTCGTTATATGTGTGCTAGAGATAAGTAAAGTACAGAGTCGCCAGATACAAACATGTTTACGCTGCTACATTAAATAATCAATTTCAAGTAAACCAATCTTAAGCTATAAATGCAACTAAAAGGCCAATCAGACGCTTAATCCCCAGCCAATCACGTTCAAGGTAGGCAGGACCCCTAAACAGTAGAGGAAAGAGAGAAAACTAAGGCACTAAGGTAAGCAGCAGGACCAAACAAGCTGGCAGCAGAGATCAGGGATAGTAGTCCACTTTATAAGATTAAAGATTTGAAATATGACTGTTATTGATACATAAAATAATATTAGCTTCCAATACCTTTCAGCTCTGTTAGCCTCATAGCTTCATGAGAAAAGTGAAGATCAAGATCAAGCTGATCAGCTATGTCTAAGCTAAGTAAAGAGTTGTTAGACTTTGAGGTTTTGCCCAAGTATTGCTTTAATCATATAAAGTGGACCTGCTATCCCTGATCTCTGGACAGTTTAAGGGTAAACTTCTGCTGCCAGCTTGTTTAGTCCTGCTGCATGCCTCCGTCCCCTCTTCCTCCTCCCCCCCAAAATAAGAGTCAATCAGCAGTCATTAAGATAGGAGCTCGTTTTGATGTAGCGACGATGAGGCTGAAAACCCCGGACCAGTAAACAGTGGCTAATTGTTGGCAAGATTTTGTGGAACATCAGAGACGAAGAGATTCTTCAAAAGCAGAAGATCAAAAGTGAAATCAAGAAGAACTTGTTCATGTACAAGTACACAGTGGGACTAAACAATGCTCCTTCAGAACATACGAGATAAGGAGCAGTGTTTGCTGGACCACACAGTTAAAAGTGTCCGAGACCGGGAAGTGATTGTAGAAAGTTTGTTTGAGGCTGCTTTACAATAAGGCCACACAAAATGGATATTGAATGTGATGTGTGATGAAGCACACTCATGCTTACACGAGTGTTTCAAAACTGGCAGTGCAATAAATGTAATCTTATAATTATAAAAAATATCTAAAATACTAAAAGCTGCCTGCTTTGCTATTCCATTAGAAAAGCAGTCAGTAGCTTCTGAAAACATTATTCTGTACAGGCCTACAAACATGAATATTAATCCTGTAAAAGCTCAATATGGTAATTAGGGCTGGAGCGACGCCTCCAAGTAATCAATTCCGAAATTACTCACCAAGATGGCCACTGAAAGCATAGATTTATCTGGAGCACAAGCTGCAGCTACAAACAATCGCTTGCGTACATCTAGAGTTGTGGGAGAGTTTCACTCTGAAACACTACAGTGTGGTGCTCTGTCAGCTCTGCACAGTGGAGATGATCACAACAGTACAACTGTCTCAATATACACGAGACCTTGAAGCTCAAACATCCCATAGAGCTTCATCAACACAGCAGCAGGACAGCACCTGATTACCTGTTTATCTTATCTTATAGATTATTTTAAGATTATTAACACGTGTTTCTTTCAGTAGAGTCACTTGAAAAGTCTCATTGCTAACCGTTTCTTAATCGTCCAGTGTAGAACCTAAGACTGTTCTAGATACTGTGGGAGCTTTAAAACACACACAGCTGCTTCTCAAATGACTCCCTGCAACATATATAGTCCACAAACCGTCTGGTTTCTTGTTCAGTCGGATCTCTTTTAGTCTCTTAAACCATTTATAGGTCAATACATTATTAAGTCTAGGATGGTCCTCCCTCTTCAGCCCCTTGTGTTTTGTTCTTTCGCCCACAAATTATCACACATTCACTATATATGATAAAATCATCCATTGGTTACAAATCCATAACAAAATATTATAATTTTTTTGTAAGAAATGAAAATAATAAAAATACATAAACACATATCTCGCTGAATCAGTAACAGAGGAGGGTTAACATACAAAATTGACTTAAATGAATGGTTGAAAAAGTAAATGAATAATGATGATAATAATAATAGGGCACAGCAGAACACAGAGCAATACAACTGACAAGATACATGATACAAGGAAAGGTTATTTATCTCCTCACATCTCCCTGACTTAGGGCTGGGCGATAAAACAATACCGATAATTATCGTGAAATAACGTTTCCTCGATAGAACTTTAAGACGTAGTCGATAGAAAGTCGATAGAATTAAGTTCCGTCCATGTTTTGAGAGACAACACGAAAAGCCAATGAGAATGAGAATAGCGCCGCTCTGAACCAATCAGGTGGCTGAACTAGTGTTCCAGTGTTCATGTTTGGGTAAAACACACAGCATAGAGTGTAGACATAGCGGCAGTTACTGCAGGCGTCCCAGTCGATAAAATAAGAGAAAATGACGACAGAAAACATAACTACCACGGAAAGAAACATGATACACGTGTTAATAATCTTAAAATAATCTACTAAAATAAGAACAATTAGTAGTAAAGTTTTTGTTATTTATTGTGGATTTCAAAGGTGAGTTTCTCTAGTGGTAAAAGATCTGAAATCTGGGTCAGCCACATTTAGAGTGAAGGAACATCCGGAGATATCCACAACAGTAAAATATTTTTTTTATCTAAATATAATAAAGTTCCTAACAAATAAACCTGATTTAATTTAAAACCAAATCTGTACTGCAGTTCAGGAGATATACGCTTGGTGACATATTAAAATTCTTATTCAATGTTTCCACAGCAGCTTGATGAACTCCTCCCCAAAACGCTTGAATTATATAATACAAATGTTAATTCCTAACACACTCATATTAGAGTAATTTAAACATTTGTTGTTATATTAATTGACTAATAAAAAAATAATTGCTAGATTAATCGATTACGAAATGAATCGATTAATGATGCAGTTTGTAGTCATTATTCCTCGTAAACTGCGTCCCTGTTTTCATCTATCTCTCTCTGCACTACCTGGCGCTACCTGGCTTACCTTGGCCTTAACGGTGTGTCCACTGCAGACATTCATGCTGTGATGAAGGTAGAAATGTGATTCACTGTGTAGCCAAACTCACAATCCAGGTTTTGTTGATTTAGGCATGTACTTTGTGAAATAGTAATGAGTGCAGTACAGTAAACTACATTACTCTACAATAAGTACACAATAGTGCAATTAATACAATACAGTAAATGCACGAGTCATATCAAAACTCATAACTCATGTAATGGAATGAGGGATAGGCGCAGGCAGTGGGGCAGTTTGGGATATTTAGGCTGAATTTAGCCGTTTAAAGCTGAACAGGGGAAATCTGCTCTGCTCTGTCCTCTTTTTCTCCCCCTCTCTCTCTTTCCTCTCAGGAAGCTCTCCATCTGCCTTTGTGTGCACACTAATGTGGGGCCCACTGGTGTTGAAACGGTGGTGCGCTCCGGTTGATTGGGCCAAATGCACTGATGCACACGTACACAGATAATCACACACATCCACATCAGGGCCCGGCTGATCAGAACATTTTGTCAGTGACAGTGATGCTGTTTGAAGATTTCCAAATGATGGAAATCAGTTATACGCAGTGTTGTTTTTGTCCTAAGTGGCATAAATATGTTGCAGAGCTCCCCAAACATTTGGGAGGCTTTGGTTTCTATTAGTTAACTTCAATATTTTTTGTTATGAAGCAAATTAGTTTTTTTGTGTTTTTATAACTTTATAAAATCTTTGAAAACATTTTACATATCGTCGCTGTCCAATGCATGATATGCATGTCCGTTTCTTTCCCAATTTGGCCTTTTCTTTTTTTTTAGTTACTTTCTGTTTTATTCGTTTTGCAGTGATAATAACAAGGGGGGTTGTTAAGAAAAAAATTAAAACATAAAAAAAAATAATTAAAAAAAATTGGCCTTTTTTACGTAATTTGTGTCTGGTAGCAGTCCATAACATTGTGTAGACATTTCATGGTAAAACAGACCAATTAAAAAATACTCCAGAATTATTTGAAATAAAACCTTCTAAATAAAACTCACACTGAAAGTTAGGAATGTTTTTGCCCTCCTACTTTGAAGCTACTTGTTTTTCTTCGGGTAGCGACGGTGGTGGTTTGTATTCAGAATTACCCAGTTTAGCCTATATTGATATCATTTAATTAATTCTATGGAACTCAATTTATGCTGATAGTCTCTTAAATGTGTATTAATCTGCTGTCAGATGAGTGATTCTACTGCAACATGTTAATGTTCACATTAGGTCGCAGTAAAATACATGCATGTGGAGTCCAAGCCCTCAGGCTCTACTGTCTTTCTCTTGCCATCAGAAGATCCACAAGGCTTCCTTTATTGTTGAAAAGACATGCAATCCAGAAGCCCTGAGTAAACGACAGAAATAGCCTTGTTTTTGTGTCAACCTCAAAGGGTTAAACGAAGAGTGATGGCACCAAGTTTTGAGTTTCTGAAATTAAGATTCTGAGTGAATTCACACTTGAGTTCTGGATTTTGTTCTTCTCAGTGTCCCCAGTTAGTTACGTCACAGTTTATTTAACTACTAATACACCCTGTCCAAGACCCTAACACCGCATTTGACCTCAGCTCTAAAGTTTCACCCTGTTAGGAGATCATGAGTTTAAAAGATATCAGTAGAAATATTAGTAAT
The DNA here is from genome assembly GCA_021613375.1 of Megaleporinus macrocephalus. NCBI lineage: Eukaryota > Metazoa > Chordata > Actinopteri > Characiformes > Anostomidae > Megaleporinus > Megaleporinus macrocephalus. Next base: position 13,981,335 of record CM038727.1, read on the forward strand.
ATCAATAATTCTTTACAATTATTGTTGTCAGCAATAATGTTGTTTATATCAGCTGAATCTTAGCCAATGTTATCAGGCAACCAAAACATGGTCAACCAAAATTGATGTCAGCTCGGTACAGCAGGCAAAAGTTTGGGTACCCCTACTCGAATTATGTGTTTTGATATTTTGTTTATATTGTTGCTGTCCAGTGAAAAACTTGTCTCCATTTTTGTCGATTTTGAGTTTTCTACATCGTTTGAACACGACAATGGTTGTTTACATTGTGTGAAAATTTCATGATGAATGGATCAGTAGACGTGCTCCAGAATAGCTTGGAAAAAATCTGGTTCCACTGACTTACATTAAAAGTAAAGTATGTTTTTGGTCTCTCCTGTAAAGTTGCAGTTTTAGAGATACTTGTTTTTCATTGGACAGCAACGATATAAGGGTTGTGAACCAGCAAAAATGAACAAAAAGACCACAGACCAATTCCACTTTTTGGAAAAGACTATGAGTGCATTGAGTTATTATACACTGCTTGTTGTTGATTCTCTGTAATTGGTCATTTTGTGATTCATGTCCAGTGTCCAGTGTTCTAGGACTACTGTTGGTGATCACCTCAAACTCAGAAAATAACATTGTAGTTGATCACAGTGATGATCATTCTATTACCCACCGGTCATACAGTTACTTTTCACAGCAGAGTATACACTGGGGCTCTAAAATGTGATCTGCCCTGAGTTTCTTCTGACTCTAACCTGTTATAAAGCTGGTCTGATGATAATAATGTTCTGATTTTGTGTGTTCTCTGTGTTCTCCTCCCTCAGAATCATTCCTTTCCAGAGGCCACTGAAGTTCAAAGAACTTCTGCAGAAAGTGATGGAAGCCTTTGGTCAGCAGATGGACTTGTACTACACAGACAAAGAGGTAGAGACACAGAGCCTTAGAGCTGAGACTGCTGCAGATGTGTGTGTGTTCGCTTTGTTTGTGCGTTTTAGGACATAAGTGCCCCTCAAAAAAACATTGGTTTGTGTTATGTTGAGAAATTCCAGTAACTCATTACTCTAGGGTGCTCTTCATTAGGTCACACAACATCTACATAAACTTATCAGGACAGTAATATTCACAGTTTTGATCAAAGTAGCCTACATAAGCCTTTATTTCACATGACACCTGTTGGAATAAGCAGTTATGAACATTTGTGTAACAGGGTTATGTTAGAACATGTTAGTAAAGGTTCTGGTCCTACACCAGCAATGTATACCCGCCACTTCCATTAGGTACACCTCCTTGTTTCTATATTAACTGTCTATTTTATCAACTCAAGCTACCAAACAAGTCCACCTTGTAGTCCATTAAATTTTCTACATACTTCCTTATCCTTCCATCCTGTTCTTCAGAGGTTAGGACCCCGACAGGACCACCACAGAGCAGGTATTGTTTGGGTGATGAATCATTCCCAGCACTGCTGTGACACTGACGTGCATGGTGGTGTTGTGTTAGTGCGTGTAAGGACACACTTGTACAAGTGGATCAGACCCAGCAGTGCTGCTGGAGTTCTTAAACACTGTCCACTCTGTTAGACACTCGTACCTTAGTCCATCTAAAGTCAGAGACGAGAGCTCATCTGTTGCTGCACAGTTTGTAATGGGCATCTTCTAGTGGTCAAAGGACACTGTCCACAGGACGATGCCTGGATACACTGTTGGCTGGATAGTTTTGGTTGGTGGACACTACTGTGTCTGCTCCACTTATACTAGCACAATACACACCAACTCTCCACCACATCAGTCTCACTGCAGCACAAAGAATGATCCACCACCCAAATAATACTTACTCTGTGGTGGTCCTGTGGGAGTCCTGACCGTTGAAGAACACAGTGAAAGGGGTCTAACAAAGTAAACAGAGATGGACTACAGTGTGTAACTGTAGAGCCACAAAAACTGATCAAATGGACAGTTAGTATAGATACAAGGAGGTGTACCTAATGACCGGTGGGTGTATAACTCGTAATACACATGCATAATGTAAATGGATTGTATTATTTTCAAGCCCTGTGTATAAGCCCTCCCCCTATATATATATATATATATATATATATATATATATATATATATATATATATATATATATAACAAACTGTATCTGTATGTGTGTATGGTGGGTGTAGACTTTGGTAGCTCTGAAGTGTCAGGAGGATTTGGACCGGGCTGTGCTGAGTTTGAGCTCCAGTTCAGGAACCAATGGCCTTCTGAGAGTCCTGCTGAAAACTCCAACCAACAACCACGTGAGTACAGGCGCAGCATGACTGACCAGCTGATTGCAGTGGGCTGCAAGTTTGCCAAGGAATTGCTTTATAAGCATGTTAATGCTTCTGTCTGTCTGTCTCTCCGTTTCTCTCTCTCTCTAGTTTCTGCAGGTGAACAGCAGGGACAAGCAGAGTGAGATGAAGTCATCAAGGTCACTGGGAGACCTGAAGGGTTCTCTGCTCAAAGGGTCTGAGCGAGTGCGCAAACACTCGACAGGTGAGACACAGACATACACTCACACATGCCAAACAAAGATATGATGGCAAGTGAAAGCATCTTCACTGGAGTCTATATATACTATTAAACTACGACGGCTGTGTCACCGAGAAACCCGATATGAGTCATGAGTCAGTCCTTGTTTGAAAATATGACAGCAGTGCAGACGGAACTGGTGGATCTGAACACAGTTTATTAGGTACTGTATAAGGTACACTTGTGTTGTTTCTGCACTCCATCACATCAGCGCCTCTTACTCTGTAGGTCCACACTGTAGCTCTGCAGTTACAGACTGTAGTCTATCTTTTGGGGTTTTTAAGCACTGTTCCCATTCACTGTCCACCCCTTAGTTAGACACTCCTTCCTTATTGGTCCTCTTTGAAGATGTCTAAAGTCTAAAACAATAGCTCATCTGTTGCTCTACAGATTGTGTTAGTCATCTTCCAATGCACACCAACACTCCAACACCGTGTCAGTGTCACAGCAGTGCTGGGGAAAATCCACCGCCCAAATAATACCTGCTCTGTGATGATCCTGACCACAGAGCAGAGTAAAATAACTATATATATATATATATATATATATATATATATATATATATATATATATATATATATATATATATTTCTGTCCAATGAAAAAGATGTATCTCCATTTTCTACCTCATTTGAACGTACTAATGGTCGTTTACATTGTGTGAAAATTTCATGATGAATGGACCAATAGAAGGGCTCCAAAATAGCTCGGAAAAATTCTGGTTCCATTGACTTACATTTAAATTAAAGTAAGTTTTTGGTCTCTCCTCTAAAGTTGCAGTTTTGGAGATACTTTTTTTTTATTATTGGACAGTGACCATATATATATATATATATATAAAAATAAATAAATATATATATATGCTTTTTAGCTCAGATCAAGTGCTAAATGATTGAAAGTGTAGGTATACACTCTTAATCAAAAGTTTGGACACACCTGACCAGTTTTCTTATTTTTACTATTGTAATAATATTAATGAATACTTGTGAAGACATCAAAAGTATAAAATAACATTTACGGAATTGTTCCTGCCCCAGAATAAAGTATTGTGTTGTGGTTTAAAGCATTTGTATAATTTCTATTAGTAATTAAGCCTCATTTCCTCTGATGCATTTGCTCTATAATAGATGTTATAGGTGTATATATGCATTGTTTTTTTTATTTAAACGTAAAATGTTTGTTTTAGACTTATTTTTGTATATGGGCTCACGCTGTTTTTCACACTCACACTATTAAAATGTATCTTTCAGTGCAATAAGATCAAAATCTTATTATAATTGTAAAGTATATATTCAGCTGGGTGTGTCCAGACTTTTGACTGGTAGTGTAGATATTGGCTAGCTTTAAGATCCATTCACTTGCCGAGACTCCTATTTGCGCACACGTACGCACAGGCTTTATCACCTCATTAGCTGCTTTTCCCTCTCCGGCGTGCTGGCAGCGTGAGCTGATCTGTGGACTGTCATTTCCATCGTTTTTGAAGGGCAGGTTATCAGAGCTGAAGCTGAGCTTTGACGTAGCACTTCTGAATGCAAATAAAGGCGAGCTTGTGACGGCAGATACAGCTGTGGACATCATTGGATGATCTGTAGTGCGCAGGACACATCAAGGACAAGCCTCGCCCCTTAGCGGTCTACTGGTTGTGCTGTTGACAACGATTTACCAAACTGTTCACTCAGAATCTTTATAAAATCTCCTCTCGTACTTACTAGCACTGATGGATTAACAGTTTAACTCCAGCAGTAACTGCAGCTTCATTTATTGAGTCATTAGTTTGACTCTAGGCCTGTTTTGAGTCCTGTAGAGAGGATAATATCTCACTTTCACACCAGTCTCACTGCAGAAGAATGAAGTGTTATCAAAGCATGAGGCTTTTCCTGGTGTTTGACGACTCGTCACTCTGTTGTCTGCACACATCTTTTCCCCCATATGACCGAGATAACACTCTCTTTGTTGTTAATCTGTAGCTTTCTGCTTCTAGGAATGCTCATAAAGCAGTTTCAGGGGTAATTCCCAGGAGTGATGGATAATGTAAGGTCAGGAATGTGATCTGACCGGTTCTGT
>CM038727.1:13990941-13995941 GCA_021613375.1 Megaleporinus macrocephalus
AAGAGAAATTCAAGATCTCCGCACACACACTAGTGAGCAGACACACTAGGGGACACACTTGCCCGGAGCAATGAGCAGCCCTACTACAGCACCCGGGGAGCAGTCACTGGTTAGGGTGCCCTGCTCTCTAAGGGCGTTTTAGTCGTACCCTGCCGGTTCATGGGATCGAACCAGCAACCTTCTGGTCACAAGGCTGGTTCCCTAACCTTCAGCCCATGACTGCCCAATAGAAGCCCTGTCTGGAGAATGCGGGCGGAGGTTATTTATATTTAAGCTTTGAAGGCACAGTAGCAAGCAGCCTGTTTCATTCTAAAGACTAAAGAGAGGCTAAAAATGACCATGGAAAAAATGAATAATGGCTGTTTTTAGTACATAAGCCCACACAAACGTTGTAAGTGGACCTCGGGGGAAAATAAATTACAAGAGAAATGTAGGACGTGGGCCCTTCCTGAGACTTTTCCAAGAAATGTTCTTTGGCTCTATTCATCATGAAAGTTTAACAACAAATATGGAGATACCAGGCCTTGCTCCAGAGGCAGTGATACAGATAAACTAAAGAAAATAAGCTGTAATAATAATAATAATAATAATAATAATAATAATAATAATAATAATAATAATAATAATAATAACAATAATAGTAGTAAAAGTAATAATAATAATAATAATAATAATAATAATAATAATAATAATAATAATAATAATAATAATAATAATAACAATAATAGTAGTAAAAGTATTAATAATAATAATAGCAGTAGTAATAGTAATAATAATAATAATAGTAGTAAAAGTAATAGTATTAATATTAATAATAATAATAATAATAGTAAAAGTAATAGTAATAATATGAATTATAATAATAGAAGAAATAATAGTAATAATAATAATAGTAGAAGTAATAGTAATAATAATAGTAATAATAAAAATAGTACAAGTAATAGTAATAATAGTAATAATATTAATAATAATAGTAGAAGTAATAGTAATAATAATAGTAGTATTCATAATATAAAGTACTTTAGAAAAGTAATCATAGAAGGTAATAATAGTAATAATAGTAATAATATTAATAATAATAGTAGAAGTAATAGTAATAATAGTAATAATATTAATAATAATAGTAATAATTAATATTAATAATTATAATTATAGTAAAAGTAATAGTAATAATAATAATAATAGTAGAAGTAATAGTAATAATAATAATAGTAGACGTAATAGTAATAATAATAATAATAGTAGAAGTAATAGTAATAATAATAGTAATAATAATAATAATAGTAGAAGTAATAGTAATAACAATAGTAATAACAATAATAGGTAACGTTTGGTGTTGTGCTGGTTTCCTGCAGATCATGGAGCCGTTCGGCAGTGCTGATGATTCACTCTCCAGCAGCTGCCAGTCGCTGGACCAGGCGCTGGACAGGTGAGTGGAGCCTTCCGGAACAGCGGTTGCGTCAGAGGCGGGTGTGGCTGCTGCCGTCAGGGTGTGTATGTGTGCGCGCTGAGTGCATCAGCGAGGGGGTGTGTGGTAAAAGCACTCGGATCGCTGCAGAGGCCAACCAGGAAGGCCCATCGCGTTGCCATGGTAACAGTGGCCTTATCTAGACGCCTGGATTCCAGAGCTATCGCTGAGGGAGAGAGAGAGAGAGAGAGAGAGAGAGAGAGAGATTTAGAGACTGAGAGTAACTGATTCATTGTTCTGCATAGTGTCTTCAATGTAACCAGTAGATAATGAATTAGTTAATACAAGTAAATGAGTGTAAAAGTGATAGAAAGAGAACAGCAGCTGTAGAAAAGGAGTAAAGACAGGAAAAGTGTAGGAGAGAGAAAGAGAGTGTGAGAGAGAAAGAGATAAGAGGAAGTGGTTATGTTGTAAGTGATTTATTGTTCTGAATGAGCTGCGTTGCAACATCCAGTACGAGATGAAGAAGATAAACGAACGTAGTGAAATTAAAGTGCGGTTGGAAAAAGTTGAAATGAGAGTGCGAAAGTGAAGACAGAAAGAAGTGAAAGAGAGAGAGAGAGAGAGAGTTTTGAAACTGATTTGAAACTGATGTTGTGAATATTGGTGTTAAAGTAACCAGCATGTAATGAATGTAGGCGAGTGAGTGTAGTAGAGGGTAGTGTAGGAAAGGGACAGTGGAAGGAGGTGTAGAGACAGGAAGACAGAGAGAGGGAGAGAGGGGGCAAAGGGAGAGAGACGGAGACAGAGAGAGAGGGAGAGAGAGAGGGGAAAAGACGGAAACAGCGCTACCTGCACAAGCCTTATCTGGCCTCTGGCTTTCCGAACAATGTCAGGAAACTAGTGCATGGAAATTTCTTCCCTCTCTCCGGGCGTGTGTGCCTGCTATCCGGGGTCTCGTCCTGCAGGCAGCTGACGTCACCAGGCCGGCGGAGGGGTGCAGGGTCAACTGCATTAACACAGCCAGAACTGGACAATGCATAACGCAAACTGTGGCCTTTTACACTGACCTTAGTTCAGTTCACACTCTTTTAACCCCTTCAGACTTACTATAGCTATTAGTCCTACAGCTTTTATCCACTGCCTGCTATGAAGTGCTCAGTAAGTGTTAAGTTTTGTCTTGCTTAGTGTGTTGTACTCTCGAAAAAGCAAAACAAAGACATCCAAACATATCATTAATCTTTAATATTAGCATTATGTAGCAACTGTTACTAACTATCCACTAGCTATGAATTGTTCAGTATCTACTATAAATTGTTTAGTAACCAATATACATTAATCCATACTAGTTACTATTCAGTCAATCTAGGCACCAGTATGAATTTTTCAGTACCTGCTATGAATTATTCAGAAATCAGTATTAATTATTCTTTAATTGCTGTGAATTGTAACTTAACATCATGTTATTAAGGTTCATTAACTACTATAAATGCTTTAGTAAGTACTATAAAGTACTATTTAGTATCTAGGAGTTACTTAGTAATTAAATATATATTTATAACAAGTATGAATTAGTGCCTGTTATACAGTGTGAACTATTAAATGACCAACTATTTATTTATATTTAGCTGTTTTTTACTTAACTATATATTTAACTATATTATTTTTATTTAAGTATTTTCTATTTTTTATTCATTATAAATTATAACTACTAATGACTAAATAACTGCTATTTACAGACTGTTATACATCATTTAGTAGTTATGAATTACACAGTAATTACTATTAATTATCTATTAACTGCCATACATTATTTAGTAGCTACTATGAATTTCTCAGTAGCTACTGCACATTAAGACTCTATAAGTATACCAAATACTAAACTATTTAAACTTATAAGATATACAATAAAATTAATTACTCAGTAATTAATTTCTATGAAATTAATGTCATCTTAATGTCATAAGATGTGTAATTCTAAGTGTTGTTGATGGATCACTATTTTCACTATAACTGCACGTCAGTCAGATAGATAAATGATGAGGCTGTAGTAATGGACTCGTGTTTATGTTCACGTTTGCTTATGTTTATTTCTCTGTGTATTAGGAAAGTCATTGCAGACCTCCGCTGCATTAAATCAAGTCTAAGCATTGCTTAATTAATATAAACATCTTTAAGTCTGAACCGGGTTATCAGGGCTTGTGAGCTGAATACTAACGTCAACAGACAGTTAACGTTTCCCACCTGCTTTGTTCCTGACTCGCCGTGCGCTGATGCAGCGGTCTGTTTAGAATACTATCAGTATCCACAACAAAATGTAGAACATGATCACAAAGACACAGAACTCTTCAAATCTAAAGGTTCTTACCAGAAATGAGCTCAGCAGTGTCCACGCTGTTCCTGGACCTGCTCTGAGTTTATTAACACAGAGTTTTGTGAACGTGCATTGCTGCATGCTAGACTGGCTGAACTCTGGTGTGACAGAACCCCAACTTAGCGTCCCATTTTTCAGTCTCTGGAAAAGATCAACTCTTTTATAACAACGTCAATACTGAAACCCACTGAAACCCACTGAAACAGGCAGCTATTATTAACCCATCCATTTCCATTAGTCTAAATATAGACTAAATATCAACTCATTGGCTAAAAAGCAGTTCATTCTTTTGGTTACGTGGGATTACTGTTAGTCATCTAGTGCAGTAAATATATATATATATATATATATATATATATATATATATATATATATATATATATATCAGTAGCTACTGCACATTGTTCAGTAAAGACTGTATTACTATACCAAATACTAAACTATGCAACCGCCAGTAAATATTCAGTCATTATTATAAGATATTATTATAAGATATATTTCTATGAAATGAATGTCATTGATCAGAAAGTCCTGACTACATAAGATGTGTGATTCTGTGTAAATTTAAGTTTTTTTATGGTTTATGTATATAAAAGCACATTGTAGTTGTACACTTACAGACTGTAGTGCATCTGTTTCTCTGAATAATATGTTACCTTTTAGTGCAGGACCCCCACAGGACCACCACAGACCAGGTATTATGTGGGTGTTGGCTGATTGTCAGCACTGCAGTGACACTGACACAGTATTAGTGTGTGTGGGGTGTGTGTTTTGAGTGGATCAGATTCAGCAGTGCTACTGGAGTTGTTAAATACAGTGTCCACTCACTGTCCACTCCACTTCCAGTCATATACAGACGTTTGGGCAGCTTGTTTTGATTTATGCCACATACGTTTGCACTTTTTAGTTTACTTTAGTGCAAATTCTATTTATTAGCTCAGTTTAACATACTTGGGTGGAAAATATGCGCAATCTTTTACCTCCACTAAGTTTTTTTTAATGAAAAGGGTAAAAGTGTTGCTCCGGGGGGGCAAACCTTTTCATACAGTTGTAGGTGTTGTTTTACACTCGTCACTGACTGTGGCCAATCCCAGCGATTCTCTTTCCTGATGAAATGATCAGTGAGTGTAGGTATAAGGAAAGCATGGCAAACAAACTGGCACCTCAATGTGTTTCATTCTGTGTTACACTGTTAATCTATACATATTGTTTTAAATT
>CM038727.1:13998441-14155941 GCA_021613375.1 Megaleporinus macrocephalus
TAGCAGTAGTATTGGTAGTAGTAGTAGCAGTAGTATTGGTAGTAGTAGTAGTAGTAGCAGTAGTATTGGTAGTAGTAGTAGTACTAGAGAAAGATTCTGAAAAAGCTATACTCAAGTTGAATTAATTGCAAGTGTTGCCTCTTGAGATACAACATCTCATTTTCAAGGGGGTCGTATAAACTCATACATACATATACAGACAAATGCACAACAACCTCTCCCACCCACGGCACCAGGTATAAGCTACTGTTGGTGGGAGGCATAAAAACCTCCTAAACAAAGCCTAGATAGTATATAAATTACATCAGCTTAAAAACAGATTTATTACATATTATATTATATATTATGTTAAAAATGGACAGAAAAAAAAAACATAAACCTGTTGTTTAGGTATGAAAATAAAACCACCAAGAAATAGTGAAATGAAATCTCGGAGAACGACCTGTGTCCGGGAAAAGAAAAAGGCATAATGCTGATCTGAATATAAAGATGGAACAAAACACATTAAAAATAAAGACATTTGAAAACTGAACCCAGTGAAATTGCCTTCTATTGCCTGCTGCACCCAGTTAAGAGGTCCATGTGTGAAACAGTAGCGGATTCTGTAAGGACACCTCAAAACAAATCTACGTAACCAATTATATTCAACATTAGGAGGCCTTCAGGAGCTCTCAGAGGTGATCTTATAACCATATACGATATTGGAGATCAAATTTCAACACATAACTTGACAAACATTGTAAAAAGATGAAGTGTATTATTTATCATTTCATAACTTCTAGTTCTTAGATGTTCTTGAAATATCGAATTTAAAATATTTGTATAGAAATATTTGGTAAATATGTTTATAGAATTTGAAAATTCCAGCTGCCACTGTGTATGAAAGGTGTTATATACTGTGTATGAAAGGTTCTATACACTGTGTATGAAAGGTGCTATACACTGTGTATAAAAGGTGCTATACACTGTGTATGAAAGGTGCTATACACTGTGTATGAAAGGTGCTATACACTGTGTATGAAAGGTGCTATACACTGTGTATAAAAGGTGCTATACACTGTGTATGAAAGGTGCTATACACTGTGTATAAAAGGTGCTATACACTGTGTATGAAAGGTGCTATACACTGTGTATGAAAGGTGCTAAACACTGTATAAAAGGTGCTATACACTGTGTATGAAAGGTGCTATACACTGTGTATGAAAGGTGCTATACACTGTGTATGAAAGGTGCTATACACTGTGTATGAAAGGTGCTATACACTATGTATAAAAGGTGCTATACACTGTGTATGAAAGGTGCTATACACTGTGTATGAAAGGTGCTATACACTGTGTATAAAAGGTGCTATACACTGTGTATGAAAGGTGCTAAACACTGTATAAAAGGTGCTATACACTGTGTATGAAAGGTGCTATACACTGTGTATGAAAGGTGCTATACACTGTGTATGAAAGGTGCTAAACACTGTGTATAAAAGGTGCTATACACTGTGTATGAAAGGTGCTAAACACTGTGTATAAAAGGTGCTATACACTGTGTATGAAAGGTGCTAAACACTGTATAAAAGGTGCTATACACTGTGTATGAAAGGTGCTATACACTGTGTATGAAAGGTGCTATACACTGTGTATGAAAGGTGCTATACACTGTGTATGAAAGGTGCTAAACACTGTATAAAAGGTGCTATACACTGTGTATGAAAGGTGCTATACACTGTGTATGAAAGGTGCTATACACTGTGTATGAAAGGTGCTATACACTGTGTATAAAAGGTGCTATACACTGTGTATGAAAGGTGCTATACACTGTGTATGAAAGGTGCTATACACTGTGTATAAAAGGTGCTATACAAATAAACTTGCCTTGCCATTTACAACATGATTGAGTTGTCTGATGAAAAGAACACTAGAAAAAAAACATAACTATTTGGAAAAGCTTCAGTTGGTCAGTATTGTTTCACTGATGGCTTCAAACGTTTGAAAATTAGTTTGTGTTTTATGTGAGACAAAGTATTGTCTAGAAAATAGCATTTGTGCTGGTTGTGTAGGTTACCTCCTAGGTTTTTCTCTACTACAAACTCAGAGCATTTTTTTTGTCCCAAAAAATGTATGAAAACAAGCAGATGCTGCTCTAACAGCGGGTGCTCTGTGGCTTATCTAGAGAAGAGGAGTGTAGGATGAGTCAGGATTGACATTTTTGTTATTAGCGTGCTGTTAAAGGGGCTGAAATGGGGCTCTCTCTTCAAGAGGCGTTTACACCGCTGAGTGTTTTGGCAGAAGGAAAGGGGGATTTTTTCTCTTCTTTTTTTTATTTGTCATTACGTTTCTGATGCAGTCTCCAGAGCACTCTCTCTGTCTCTTTCTTTCTTGCTCTCGTCCTCCTGCCGCTGTTTTTCCTCTTGAACGGCGATCAAATAAAACAGGCCTGTTTGATAATGAGATAGTAATCCTCCCAAACAGAGGAAGGCACAGCTGCAAGGGAACACACACACAAACACACACACACACTGTGCATTTTGGCCAGTCCAAAGTATACAACATTCAAACAAATGCAAACAAACATTTTTGGCCGGCCCAAATTTTCAGCTGTTCAGATGTTCGTCTGCTGGGTCAGTATTTGTTTTTTAGTTTTAGGATTCATAGGCAATGCAGCTTCTTTATGGACTTTAAACATTAATAAGTTGAGAAAATCCACCACTCCACCCGTATTCAGGCTATTCAGTATACAAGTCCTTATAAAAAAGGAGCCTAAACAGTGCAACATGAGCATTTCTTGTCAACTTACAGAGCAGCATGACAACACCACAGTAGCTGTTGTCAGCATGTTCTTGTACGCCGTAGTTAAAACTGGTTAACCCATTGCGCTATTATCCCCTTAGTTCACCGCAGTGTGTAGAGAGGTTAAACTGCTGGACAGAGCCAAGCTGCACTGTGAGAGTTGCAGTTAGCAGACCCAGTTGGGGAGATGTCAGGAGAAACAATCTTCTTCTCAAAAGTTCAACAACAACTTCTTATCATATTTAAATTATTGTGTAAATAAACAGTTTCCGGCCCAATAAATAGCTTCTTAAATTTAAATTTCTTCAGTTAGTTTCTTTAGTATCTAAAACTATGTATGTATGCAAGTATAAGTGTGTGCTTATGCATGTATGTGTGTATGTATATTTGTGTACTTATGTGTGTATGTAAGAATATGTGCGTACTTATGTATGTAAGTATTGTATGCATATACACACATTCTTGTATACTTACATACATAAGTACACACATACTTACATACACACAAGTACACATATATACATGCATGCATACATACAGACATATATATATATATACATACATACATACATATAAGCATACACATACTTGTGTGCATACATACATACATATACTTGCATACAAATATACATACATACATATATACATACATATACTTGCATACATATATACATACATATACTTGCATACATATATACATACATACATGCATATACTTGCATACATATATACATACATACATACATACATACATACATACATACATACATTTACTTGCATACAAATATACATACATACATATATACATACATATACTTGCATACATATATATATATACATACATATACTTGCATACATATACACATACATACATATATACATACATACATATATACATACATATACTTGCATACATACATGTATATATACATACATACATATACTTGCATACTTATATACATGCATATACTTGCATGCATACATACATATATACATACATACATACATATACTTGCATGCATACATATATACATACATACATATACTTACATGCATACACACATATATACATACATACATATACTTGCATGCACACATACATATATACATACATACATGCATATATGCACAAATGCTTGCATATATACATTTGCCTGTTAGGTGTCTGTGTGTTAGGCATCTCTTTCTCTCTTTCACAGAAAATAACACATTTCTCCCATTCAAGGGTGAATAAATTTGAACAATCAGCCACATGTTCATCTGTTCAGAAGAGCACATGCTGTCATACACGCACACAGTGTCTCTGCTTCCAGTGATCCTGGCCAGTGGAGGGTATCTCCATAGAGGCAGCTGATTTGTTTACTCGGCCTTATGAGTAGATTTTTCCTCTCCCTTCTTCGCTTCTAAAGAGAAAATCAGCGGGTCGCCCGGGGAGACGGGGCTGAAAACACTCACTGCAGCAGTGATCACAGAGACACACACACACACTCACACATACACACACACACACACACTGCAGCTGCTTCCAATTGCATGTGGCCTCCGAACCCAGAGCTCATACTAAAGCGAGCAGCGCTGTCAGAGCCAGTCTGGGTCCACCACCTCCGCTTGCACACGCGTTTCTGACTGCTGTCTCTTTTTCTATCTCTTTATCTGTCTCTCTCTCTCTCTCTCTCTCTCTGAGCCTCTTTCTCCTGCCAAGCTTTAGAGAGTGAATAAATCCTCTTCTTGTCGAGCTTAAAGGAATTGTTTAGTAAGAAAAAAAACCTACAGTTTTCTCCCTTCAACCCAAATGTAGTTGATCAACTGGGACATGATTGACATGCACCAGAGCTACAAGACTAATGTAGCTAACAAGCAGTGAAATCTTACAGACACTACTTAAAATATTAGTAATCATTTTTATTTTCACACAGCAGCCAAACAAGCAACTCGACCTTCAACATCTAAACTTACGTGAAGGTTTTTGCGTGGGAAGTAGAAAATTCAGAGTTGGAAATTTCTGAGCTGCCAGTTGCAGCAGAATTAAGTTGACTTAGCAGCGCCTTAGTGACCATCTGGGATTTCAAAGCAATGGCCTAGAAACACCTCATGAACGACTTTGTCATGCCAACTTAAAGGTTGTTCACAAACGTTTCTCCTTTAGTTTTATCTGTATTTGTGTCCATGTTTACAGTATGTAATTAGAAACCACATAAGTAAGTCTATTTGACTGTATTCGGTCTATAGATTACAGTATGTCAGTATTAATGACCAAGTAAGCAAGACTGTCTGGCTGTATTTGGTCCATAGAAAACACGCAAGTCTATTTGACTGTATTCCGTCCATAGATTACAGTATGTCGGTATTAGAAACCACATAAGTAAGTTATTTGACTATTTGGTCCTTAGATTACAGTATGTCGGTATTAGAAACCACATAAGTAAGTTATTTGACTATTTGGTCCTTAGATTACAGTATGTTGGTATTAGAAAACACATAAGTAAGTCTTTTGACTGCATTCAGTCCATAGATTACAGTATGCCAGTATTAGAAATCACAAAAGTCTATCTGGCTCTACTCAGTCTATAGATTACAGTATGTTGGTATTAGAAACCACACAAGTAAGTCTATCTGGCTGTACTCAGTCTATAGATTACAGTATGTTGGTATTAGAAACCACAGTAAGTCTTTGTGACTGTATTCAGTCTATAGATTTCAGTATGTTGGTATTAGAAACCACAGTAAGTCTATTTGACTGTATTCAGTCTATAGATTACAGTATGTTGGTATTAGAAACCACAGTAAGTCTATTTGACTGTATTCAGTCTATAGATTACAGTATGTTGGTATTAGATACCACAGTAAGTCTATTTGACTGTATTCAGTCTATAGATTACAGTATGTTGGTATTAGAAACCACACAAGTAAGTCTATCTAGCTGTATTCAGTCTATAGATTACATTATGTTGATATTAGAAACCACAGTAAGTCTATTTGACTGTATTCAGTCTATAGATTACAGTATGTTGGTATTAGAAACCACACAAGTAAGTCTATTTGACTGTATTCAGTCTATAGATTACAGTATGTTGGTATTAGAAACCACAGTAAGTCTATTTGACTGTATTCAGTCTATAGATGACAGTATGTTGGTATTAGAAACCACAGTAAGTCTATTTGACTGTATTCAGTCTATAGATTACAGCATGTTGGTATTAGAAACCACATAAGTAAGTCTATTTGACTGTATTCAGTCTATAGATTACAGTATGTTGGTATTAGAAACCACAGTAAGTCTATTTGACTGTATTCAGTCTATAGATTACAGTATGTTGGTATTAGAAACCACAGTGAGTCTATTTGACTGTATTCAGTCTATAGATTACAGTATGTTGGTATTAGAAACCACAGTAAGTCTATTTGACTGTATTCAGTCTATAGATTACAGTATGTTGGTATTAGAAACCACAGTAAGTCTATTTGACTGTATTCAGTCTATAGATTACAGTATGTTGGTATTAGAAACCACAGTAAGTCTATTTGACTGTATTCAGTCTATAGATTACAGTATGTTGGTATTAGAAACCACAGTAAGTCTATTTGACTGTATTCAGTCTATAGATTACAGTATGTTGGTATTAGAACCACAGTAAGTCTATTTGACTGTATTCAGTCTATAGATTACAGTATGTTGGTATTAGAACCACATAAGTAAGTGTGCGACACATATGCGATACAGCCTGTGTGGCAGTGTGAACAGCAAAAACATTTGAATTGAGATTTGGGACGCTTGGGCTGCGTTCTAAACTAACCTGCATGCATAAAAGCACAATGCTTCTTGTGGCACACTCCTCCAGAGATGAACTGCCGATGGACGCAGGTCTGCTCCTGGAGGTTTCAGTTTCTTCACCAGCTTCACAGGAACGATCAGAAAGTTCTAGTGATTGACAGCTGGGCTCATTACCCAGGATGTGTTCTAGCTCACTGTGAGTTACAAGTTCTTCGGCCCTGACCGCTTATTTGGTTTGCACCCTTGGTTTCTGTAAACGCTGCAGACTGCAGCCTCGTTTTTCTGTGGCCTCGTCCGGTCATTTCTTTAAAAATCTCTGAATACACCGAGAGGTCGCTGTAAGCGGCTTCCGATATATATATATATATATATATATATATATATATATATATATATATATATATATACTAACAGTCAAAAGTTCAGGATCACTTTAGAATTTCATTTCATGCAATTTTCATGCAATTCACAAACAATATAGTCCATTTCACAATTAATGTAAGTGTATCAGATGATTTTTAAAGAATAAAAATGTTTGTATTAAAGTCTATTTTTGTATAGAGGCTTATTTTGCATATAGTCTATTATCAGTAATTCTCAGTCCTCTGTCTAAATATCCTGGTACGACCACCAATCCAAGTTAAGGATGTTGTTGGGCTAATTGGTTGTTAGGACACTCTTGCTCAATTGTGATGCACAGCTGAAAAACATTCTACTAATAAGTGAGTATAAAAGGGAGAACAACATTCTAGGTTAGTTTAGTATCTGAAGCATCAGCAGTTGATGGCTTGCTGACCGACTCAAAATGACCAGAAAGAAACTACTTTCTTTAGATATATATATATATATATATATATATATATATATATATATATATATATATATATATATATATATATATATGTTTTTGGTTTTTTTTTTTTGCAGAAATTTCAAATGCTTGAGGTCTTAGCAGCCTGAAATTATGATGAATGTCAAGTTGGTTTGATGTGAAAATCACATGAATTCTGCTCTGGTTGCTCAAATTGGGTCGCATTGCATAGAACTAGTGCAAAACCTAAGACTCCAGACGTGTCTTAGCCGATTAATTACGTTTTGGATATAACAGGAAATATGACACTACATTATTAAACCTCATGAAAATGAAATATAATGATGCATAATGTGTTTTGAGGTTCTGGGGAAACAGTTCTCAGTCTAAAAGAAGTGTCTGCTAACAGCTAAAAGCTCTTTCAGGTTGTTCATGCTAAAAGCTATTATTATCCCCTCATTATAATAACAAGCTTTCCTGTCATTGTCAGCTGAGCTGTAACTCTCACTGCTCCCCCCTGCAGGCCGTCATGGGAAGCACGGGACTTTTCCCAGGCAGTTCCACATATCCAACCGCAGCAAGGATTACGGTGACGGTAAGCTGTCTTTTTTACAACAGTGTGTGTCCAATCACATTATTAATAATGAAGGATTAAAGCCTGTGTGATTAATAGCTGTGAAATTATTTTTATTAATGTGCCTATTTGAGCTGAATGGTCATCATTGCATTTGTTTCTTGCACTAGAAGTAATACCCCTGTATATGCGGCATTAATAGCTTATACAATGAAATGAATATTAATGAATTCATTAGATTTCTGTTGCACCTTCTTTCTGCTGTATGTGGCTCCCCGGATATTGCACAGTCAGTCATTGTGCAATAACTTGAAACTGTTTTAACTTCTATTTCTCAACCACGTTCTGCTGCTTTCACAACATGTCATTAAGTGCAGCTTGAGGCTCTTATCTAAGCTCTTAATTGAATAGCTCAGTCCAAAATGCCAATGTTGGAAAGAGCAAATTACATTTGATAGCAGCCTGCTCCCGGATTAGTTGAGTGGCATCATGCTAATTGGTGACTACTGGTTTGTGTTTTGTTATGAGGTGGGTTGGACAGAACATTTGTGATGGCTAAATATTAAATACACTGTATTGAAATGTATTCAGTAAATCTGGATTTTAAAAAAAAGTATACGTTGAGAATAAATTTAGAATCCGTATTGATTAAACGTATCGTCACTGTCCAATGAAAAACAAGTATCCCCAAAACTGACCAAGCACCAAAGACCAAAAACATACTTTACTTTCAATGCAAGTCAATGGAACCAGAATTTTTTAAAGCTGTTTTAAAGCACTTCTGTTGGTCTATTCATCATGGAATAAAAAACCCAAAGTAATACAAAATATATATTATATTTTAGATTATTTTGACTCCCAGTGCCTGCTGAATTCCACTGCTGCTGCCATAATCCTACCGACCTGTCATGACCCATTTTGAAACATCCCAATGACAAAATCTTTTTAGGTATTTTTAACACATTTGACTGTAAAATTAGTGACTATTTGATTTGATTTGATTTGAACTACCACGAAACACATGCATGAGTGTAGTACAGTACTAAGTCTGAGCTTATCACTGAAGAATATGTCCACTACTCAGTTGAGTTATCCCTCAGAAGAGTTTACTAATGCTCAGATTAGTAAATCACTATTATCGAGTTTGATTTATCAATCTACTCAGGCTTTGGAAGAATTTGTCAGTGTTTTGAAGTAATTACCTGTGATGTTGTTTCTGTTTCTGTTGATATAAATTGGTGTATATTATTGAATTTAGTGAGTGAGTATTCAATAAGTATTCTCCTAAAATTAAAAAAATTGGTGTTACTGTAATAGTGCCTTTACAAAATGTAACTTAAATACAGATACTGAATACAGGTACTGAATTTTTGTGTTCTGAATACTTATTCCAAATATTCCGATAAATTCCAACCCTAACCAATAGCCATAAAATAGCATATTCCACCTGTTTTGCAAGTTTTTATAGCAGGGGTACTTTAGAGTTCTTTAGGGGTAGTTAGAGTTCAGTAAGGTCCAGTTGGAGGAGATTTCCTCAGGCCGGACCGTCATCATTTCTAACGTGTGTTATGACTCAGTGGCTTATCCTGTTTACTGAAGTAACCCAGTATCAGCATCTTATACCATCAGCAACTGAAACACCAACACATCACACATACCCTTCAGTATATTTCAGTATATTTACTGTTTAAATGCTGAACTGAATAAATTATTTATTTACTTTAAGTAAAAACAAAGGTCCACAAAAACAGAATGCTTTTTAAAAAGTGCATTTTAAAGTGTTTATTTATAGAAACAGTAAATAAAACGTGTGTTTTCTTGTTAACTTAGTTTCACAAATTGAATTGTTGGTGTAACAGAGCAGTATTCTCCAGAACTAGGCGAGCCAGTCTCTGTCCATTCCTGGTTAAACAGTCAGTTTTTACTGTTGAGTTTAATTTTTTTAGAGCACGTTATTCTTTCTGACTCACTTTATTCTCCGACCGCTGCTTCTCGCTTCGTACCTCACCTCTGTGGACGCTAGGCGCATTACCGAATCTGCACAGATCTGATTGGCTGAGTGACCTTACCACGCACGTGATTGGTTTGTTGGTTACTGTGCCGCAAAGCCCGTATACCGTAAAGACAAGAAAAGTTCCACCACTTAAAATACACAGTTTCAAAATTTAAACTCAATAGATTCTCAATAGATTATCGGTTTGGGTCTGCACTGGACAACGTCTGAGTCTGGGTCCGGACCGCAGTCCGCCTATTAGTGACCTCTGTTCTAGAGCATCTGCAGAAAGAAGCGTCATTTGCTGGTCTATGCTATATATGTGATGTGTGTGTGTGTGTGTGTGTGTTACACATGACTACACACTCCGTGGCTGAAGGCCATCATGCTTCTCTATGTGGACCGAGTGTTTGTTGTGTACTTTCAGGCATAACCTTGGCTAGCAGCGATGTTCATTTCCCCTGAGAGGAGCAGAGCTTGTGTATCTAAACACTGCTTTGTGTGTGTGTGTGTGTGTGTGATTTGTGGTTCCCCAGAGAAGGAACACACACTGACTGTATCAAAACAGCAGACTCAGGGCTGCTTCCTGTCTAGGGGACGAGAGAGAGAGAGAGAGAGAGAGAGAGAGAGAGAGAGAGAGAGAGAGAGAGAGAGAGAGAGAGAGAGAGAGAGAGAGAGAGAGAGAGAGAGAGAGAGAGAGAGAGAGAGAGAGAGAGAGAGAGAGCGCGCGCGTAGGGACAGGAAGGAAAACGAGAGCTCTAAAAACTCACAAATTGTCGGGAAAGAGCAGCAGAGTTAAAGCGCGTGCAGCTTTTGTAAATCATACCTTCACTGTCAGAACAAAACCTTTACAGGAGAATAAAAACTTCTAATGTAAATAAATGTGTCATGGTTTTATTTTAAACATGATACAAATAAGACACATTACAGATATGTGGAAATACGTGTTCCGTTTGTAGAACTCCTAGTGAAAATATATGCTTGGTGGTGAAATTTCAAGTGAAAATTAGTTTGATATTTGAAATGAGCAGTTTTTATGTATTTTCTGATGGAATTCCCAATGTAAATATTGTGCTTGGATGGTTTTGAAGTGTTTGACTGGTATAATTCATAGTGGAAATATATGTTTGACTGGTATAATTCATAGTGCAAATATATGTTTGACTGGTATAATTCATAGTGGAAATATATGTTTGTCTAATATATTTCATAGTGGAAATATATGTTTGACTGGTAAATTTCATAGTGCAAATACATGTTTGACTGGTATAATTCATAGTGCAAATATATGTTTGACTGGTATAATTCATAGTGGAAATATATGTTTGTCTAATATATTTCATAGTGGAAATATATGTTTGACTGGTAAATTTCATAGTGCAAATACATGTTTGACTGGTATAATTCATAGTGCAAATATATGTTTGACTGGTATAATTCATAGTGGAAATATATGTTTGTCTAATATATTTCATAGTGGAAATATATGTTTGACTGGTAAATTTCATAGTGCAAATACATGTTTGACTGGTATAATTCATAGTGCAAATATATGTTTGACTGGTATAATTCATAGTGCAAATATATGTTTGACTGGTATAATTCATAGTGGAAATATATGTTTGTCTAATATATTTCATAGTGGAAATATATGTTTGACTGGTAAATTTCATAGTGCAAATATATGTTTGACTGGTATAATTCATAGTGCAAATATATGTTTGACTGGTATAATTCATAGTGCAAATATATGTTTGACTGGTATAATTCATAGTGGAAATATATGTTTGTCTAATATATTTCATAGTGGAAATATATGTTTGACTGGTAAATTTCATAGTGCAAATATATGTTTGACTGGTATAATTCATAGTGCAAATATATGTTTGACTGGTATAATTCATAGTGCAAATATATGTTTGACTGGTATAATTCATAGTGCAAATACATGTTTGACTGGTATAATTCATAGTGGAAATATGTTTGACTGGTATGTTTCATAGTGCAAATATATGTTTGACTGGTATAATTCATAGTGGAAATATATGTTTGCTGATAGAATTCATAGTGGAAATGTATGTTTGGCTGGTATAATTCCCAATGTATATATATTTTTAGCTGGTAGAATTCCCAGGTTGATTTTGCAAAGGAAATCTGTTTGGCTGGTATAATTCATAGTGGAAATATATGTTTGGCTGGTATAATTCATAGTGGAAATATATGTTGGGCTGGTATAATTCCCAATGGTTATATATTTTTAGCTGGTAGAATTACCAGTGAAAATTATTTTTGGCCGGTTGGTTTTGCAAAGGAAATCTGTTTGGCTGGTATAACTCATAGTGGAAATATATGTTGGGCTGGTATAATTCCCAATAGTTATATATTTTTAGCTGGTAGAATTCCCAGTGAAAATTTTTTTTGGTCGATCGATTTTGCAATGGAAATCTGTTGGGCTGGTAGAATTACCAGTGAAAATATGCTCCTGGTTTAGAGGAATTCCGAGGGTGAAATTTGTTTGGCTCATGGAATTCCCAATGGAAATATATGTTTGTCTTCTGGAGTTGGTTGGCTGATAGAATTCCCAGTGGAAGTATATGTGTTTGACCGGTAGAATTCCCAGTGGAAAATGTGTTTGGCTGCCAGAATATCCAACAAAAACACATGTGTTTGGCTGGTAGAATCCCAGTGGAAATATCTGTTGGTCTGCTAGCATTCACAGTGGAAACGATGTTTGGCTGGTAGAATTCCCTCTGGAACTTCAAATGCTGTGCAGCAGAAAGCGCTGTTGGTTGTGTAGGCGAAAGTGTCAGCGTAACTGTGATCTTTTGGGTAACTCTCTTTGTGCACTTCTATGTCTGTCTGCAGGTCGGAGGACATTTCCTCGCAGCTTCATGCCTCAGGAGAACCTGTTCCACCTGGTTCCATCCAGCCGCACGCGCAGCTATAACGGAGACAGCACGATGCAGTACAGCGGAGACATGCACTCCATCAGCTGGACTGATAAGAGCAGCCAGCGCAGCGCTGCTAAATGTGAGTATATGTACTCACTACACTATAGAGTAGAGCTTTAACCTGAGAGAGTTCCATCTAAACCCCCTATAACCCAGCAATATACAGTCCCAACACACACCCTCTGAGTTAGCCTGCAGCAAAAGTTATATCAGCTGTCAGACTGTAACAAAACGATGTCTGAACCTGACCGAAACAGATCTTGAACAATTATTTCAAACTCGCTCCCAGGAGAGGACATTCCTTCTATTATGGAAAAATGTTAAAACCTCTTAATAAAACGTTGAGTGAGAGCGTTGTGTTGAGCAGTGCAGTTTGCTTTGGCTCTTTAGACCTGCGGAGGGTCAAATGTCTCCACTTTTCCTTCGCAGGAACGGAGGCGGGTTCCAACGAATGGATGATTGATTTGCATGGTTGCTCTAAAAGTATATATAACTCGATCTGTCCCTGAAAAACCCAAGTGGGCCGATAATATTTCCTTAAAAACTCTCACTGCCTGTATTCATGGAACCAGATGCTCATTCAGCTTATAAGTATACTTGCCTACCTCTTAGTAGTGAGATCAATGGGCGAGCGCGGCTAGTATGTCCGAATACTCAGTAGGCATTGAGTAGTAGGCCAGCGGTGACCGGATGACCTACTGAATCGGGAGCCATTATTATGTAACTATCGCATGATACCTCTGGAGCCACGAATGAGTTCAAAGCGGAGGAAAGAAACGATGAAAAGCTGAACGTGGGCTTTGTGTACGTAGCTACGGCTAGTAAACTGCCGCTAGTGAAGCTAGTGCTACTGCTGAGGTAAACAATGATTACATTCCTCCCGTTTCATCTTCTCTGATCTACAGCTCCACACCGTGTGAGTACATATTCAGACAAAAACACAGATCAGTGTCACAAAAAGTCTAAATCTGTCAGTAAACAGAGCTTTTAAATGAGTAGCAGGACTTTTACGGTGGTGGTCTGACGTCTTGGTCGGACGCTGGTAATATGGTGGACGTAGTACGTCTGAGCTTGTGTGGCTCCTAAAACTCGTCTACTGAAATTACCTACTAGTCTACCGCTCGAGCAGTACCTACTGACTCTAATCTAGTACCTACTGACTAGTAGGCGATTTCGGACGCACCCCAAGTCTCCCATCAAAAAGTGCACCACATGTTTCTCTACAAACTGCTGGCTTCAGTGTGTCAAAATAAAAGCCCCTGTAGACAAAGCATGTGCCGACTTCATCAGCACAGAACTATTCAACTACTGGAGCTTTTTTATTTCTACCAGTTTAAGATTAACTAAAAAAGTTTAATTGGCAGGTATTTGGGGTGAGTTTGAGATAAGGAATAAGGCGATAATTCATAGACCTTATATGAAGAAGAACAGTGTGGTTGAATATCAAATGGTTTTAAAGTGTGCCTCATTGTAAGATTCCTCAGTTACCAAACTTTCTTCTAGTTTGTATCATTGTTGTATAGTATTCTCTTCAATTCACCATGTTATATGAAGTATGCAGACCTAACTGAAGAAGAAAAAAGAAATCAGAGCATGTGAGTGGGGAGTGAGGAGACTTGAGACGGGCTTTTCCGAAAGTTGGGGCATCAGTACTCTCTCTTTCGCTCAGAATGTTCTCCAGTATTGCTCCACCACATGAGCCAGACAGTCCTTTATTTCATACTGACTGTTACTACGTGACTTGAAGGATGCAGCAGTGAATCTACAGCTTGAACACAATGGCCGTTTATACACTGCACTGCAAAGCTGTTCAGCAGACCCACATACTAGAGACTCGTGTTGTCCTTATACCCTGTAGATCAGAGACTATAGTATCTTTTGATTTATAATTAATTAAATCATGTGTGCAGTATTTTGTCCAATATTACAAGAATAAATCATATGGAGCGGAGCGGGTTCTCTGAAGTGGTTCCTCTGGAGCAGAGTGATTTAAAGAAGGCTTAGAATGTTGTGTGGACATGCGATGCTTGGTAGTCTGATTAATGCATTGTTATTAAATAGTGATGAGTGTTAATTGTTTTCTGATGGCTACTGATCTGAATGTTAATCTAGTAGTAGTTTACATTGAAAGTCTGGATTAAGGGATGTCAATTATTATTAGATCCTTTCAATCACAGGCACATGGGAAGTCTCTAAATAACGAGCGAGAAATCAGAAACGAATAATACTGCAACTGACACAAAAATGTGGATTGTGTGGCTGGCTTTGGTCAAAGCTCGATAAAAAACGTGATAATGAGTAATAAGGATAATAACAAGGCTTGCGTAGACGTGTTGTCTGATTCAGAGCTGTTATATTTAATGCGATGCTGCATGGTCTATGAATGCAGGATAAGACAGTGGAGGATAATTCAGTGTCAGCAAGTCTGTTCTCTGTTAGCATGTAGATGAATGTAAATTAGTTTGAATGTGTGTCTAAATGAGATTAAGCTGTGAACTCAGTTGTGGTTTGTAGTCTGTGGGTTCCTGTGTGAAATACTGCTGTTGACGCCTCTGTGGTCTGTCTGCGTGTAGCCCCCCGGGCGCCGGTGAACTGGCGTCAGGGAAAGCTGCTGGGCCGCGGTGCTTTCGGGGAGGTTTACCTCTGCTACGACGCCGACACGGGCCGAGAACTGGCCGTCAAGCAGGTGCCCTTTGACCCTGACTGCCACGAGACCAGCAAGGTAATCTATGTGTGTGTGTGTGTGTGTGTGTGTGTGTGTGTGTGTGTGTGTGTGTGTGTGTGTGTGTATATATATATTAGCTTATGTATTAACTTTACTACATCGTAACACTGGTTAAATCAGTTCATGTACATATGCTACTTTTACTTGCAGAGGTGGTAAGTAACGAAGTACAAGTACTTAAGTACTATTTTTTGGTATCTGTACTTTACCTGAGTATTTCTGTCGCCTTTTTAGTTTTTACTTTTACTCACTACATTTCAAAAGAAAAATCTGTACTTTTTACTCACTACCTTTTGAAAACAGACTCATTACGTTAGTTTCAACAATCTTTATCTTTTTATTGAGGTATTTTTTAATCAGGCAATTCTATTCAGGGTCCCAAAGAAGTGCAAATCATAATCCTACTGGATGTGAAGGGGGAGGCTGTGATTGGGTACTTTGACAGCTTTCAGGCCTCAGCAGTGAGCGCTCGGAAAAGAAAAGTAAACAAACAAACAAGACACCTCTTGGCGAATGAGATGCCTATTGTGTCTCCCAAAAAAGCAAGAGCTCATAGCAAAGATACCCTGTTAAAGAAATTTGAGTTTCTCAAGAGAATTATTTTTAAAGAAATACTTTTACTTTTATACTTTAAGTACATTTAGGAGACTTTTATACTTTTACTTGTGTAAAAAAATGTAGTCAGACTTTAACTTTTACTTTTTTTACTAGATTACCAGTACTAGTACAAGGAACTCATGTACTTCTGCCACCTCTGTTTACTTGTTAACTACATATTCTGTGCACCAAACCTGACTCGGCTGATCAAGTGCATATTTCTTTTTTGCTTGACTGACACTTTCATCTCATGCCTCTCGTTTTCTCCTTCTTCCTCGCTCCAATTCTCGCTATAGGAGGTGAACGCGCTAGAGTGTGAGATTCAGCTGCTGAAGAATCTCCGGCATGAGCGCATTGTCCAGTACTACGGCTGCCTGCGGGACCCCGAGCAGAGGAAGTTGTCCATCTTTGTGGAGTTCATGCCAGGGGTGTGTATAAACCACACATGAGTGATGAATCATGTCAAAAGGTCAAAGTTTCTTTGTGATAAGTGTCAAAAAGAAAAGCAGAGCTCTTCTACTAGCTCCCCAGAGGGGCTTCTAATAGTAGGTTAGCACTTAGCTTGTGTTCATTTGAAGCTTGTAACAGACATCAGCATGTAATTGACCTTGTATGTACCAGGTTGTGTAGACTCTTTCAGTAAGGAGTCCTGGCAAAGAAGAGACACCACTGCTATCCAGCCGCCTGAAACCTTTGGCTCGCGTTCACAGGCTGCGGCATATGTAGAACATATCTAGAACGTCTAGAGTTACCTATTTTTCTC
Source organism: Megaleporinus macrocephalus (assembly GCA_021613375.1). NCBI lineage: Eukaryota > Metazoa > Chordata > Actinopteri > Characiformes > Anostomidae > Megaleporinus > Megaleporinus macrocephalus. The sequence goes on from CM038727.1 coordinate 14,015,408, forward strand.
ACAAAAGCTGATTGGTTGATTTGACTGTTTATTGCTTATTTGGGTAGATATCTAAAATAACTTGTAGCTCCTGATGCCCTATCAAGTGTGAGAGCCCTAACCAGTGTGGGGTGTGTATATATATATATATATATATATATATATACCCCATTGAGCAAAGAAAAGCTCCCTCAGACTGGAGGAAGAAACCTTGGGAGGAACCAAGAATCACAAGGGGAGACCCGTCCTCCTCTGGTCAAACAGTATTTATAGTTTAATAAACTAAATACCAAAGAAAAGCTAAGAGAATCTGAGTTTGAAGTCTGGATGGTAGATCTTTAGAAACTGCACTGGTAGAGGTGGTCCCAGACTGAGTCTTTATGAAAAGTGGGAGTGAACTGAAACAGTCCCATCCTATCTCAATGCTGGTACATCTGGATGGCACAGTAATGGACAGGAGAGCTGGTTGGTGATAGGTGAGGAGGCCCCGATGGTCAGTCTTCCAACAGCGTTCAGCAGGACTGGAGGACAGTCATTATCTCAGGAAGAGTAAAGAGAGAAAATCAGTTCTGCTCAGGAGTACAACTTTAGAGAATATAAAAGAAATAAACAAATAAAAACAATTGTTTGTTTATTGTTTTCTACCAAAGCTTAACAAATGGAATAAGACTAGTACTACAGTGCTTTCAGAGTTTATACACAGATAGTAAGCTTAAAGTCACTTAACACTAAAAATTTATAACCTACAATAATTTACATTTAGAAATTAGACAATGTGTGTTTGAACTATGTTATGCAGATAATGGTAAAGTAATGTGTGTGTAAAAATGTTGTTGGCCCAACATTTTAGGCCAAAACGTTTGTAAAAGCTAGTTTTAAACACTGTGAGGGATCTTTTAAAGATGTTAAACGCTTTAGACGTTTGGTTCCAATCACCACCACAATTACTTTAGCTTACATTCTAATGATTAGATTATGGAATTCGTCTTTAGCCTGGCATAGGCTGTCCGTAAAGAGTTTACATTTCAGCTTCTTAGAGATGTTCCACATTTTGCCCACATTAAGTCTTCTTCCAGCGTTGCTTTGGGTCCGCCTCGCTCTTTGGCCCTCGCCGCATGACTGTTGCATGTGAACAATATGTTCAGCAAACCAGAGCATCATACGTCACACACAAACAAAACAAAACCAGAAAAAAACTAAAGCGTCTCGGTTTCAGAGCATTCCAGCAAATCAAATAGAGGCACCCTCCACAGCCCCGGCCCACCGTGCCAAGAAGCGGCTGCCCCTCCTCAGATACGTCAGTGTGGCCTTTGTCAGCACAACAGCTCCGTTTTATGGGTTCATTTTCTCTGCAAATAACAGCTTTAACGAGCGCCGGCCCCACTCAGCCTGCTTTTAATATCCACACGGCTGTTTTGAGGCTGCGGTTTAAGTGTCTTACTCACATGTGTGGAAAAAAAAAAAAAAGAAAGAGGGGAATGTTTATATTTGACCAAGGTCTCTGGCAGGGAGCTGCGGAGTCAGCCAGCGCGCCGGCCAAGGTCTTTTTACCAGCAGGTCCACCGTCTCCCACACTGCTGCTCGGTGATAAGAGGAAACAAGAGGAGACAGATTAGTTTAGAGGTGAAGGGACAAGAGTGGCACAGGGAAGTGCATTAGTCTTGGCGCATAACCGGCTGACGTGAAGAAGTGGATAGGGCTGGCGTGACGCAAATGTGAAGGAATATTGTGATGGTGCAGGGTACGCCCATCACTGGGAGGAACTGTAATAACCAGAATAGCTAACTTGTAGTAGTTGTGTGTAAGGTCATATGTACCTACCTTGATGTCCTGTATAGAAGGGGAAGAGGGCAACCGAGGCTTCTTGTCCCTGTTGGGCAGATCCACCTTCAGGGAGGGAGAGGGGCCTCAGGGTCCTAAAGGGGGAAACCTGCAGGGGAGTAAAATTAATTAATAAATGAATACTTACCGGTAATATGTATATATCAGTCATGACTAGTCAACAGCTGTGCAGATGTGTGTGTGTAAGTTACCGTTTCCGGACAACACCCCTTAGGCAATGTTAGTCTAGTTAGTCTAGTCGGGGCGGGGCTCTGACGATAAGAGCGCCGGTGTTCTCTCACCTGGGGTCTTCTCAGCTACCAGTGGGAGTTGCGGTGTGTAAGCCCTGTGATATGCTGTTATCGGCTTATAAGAGCGAGAGAAGAATTAGTGTAAAGCCTCAAGTAACCGTCCTGTTGATCAGTCGTTTTCTTTCCATTTGATTCAGTTTTTCTTTTATTTATTGTAGAATAAATTAAATCACGGGTGCACTTGAACTTAAAATCTAGCCTCCTTGTGTCCACGCCCACATCCATAGTGCCACTCTGCCGTACGCAAATCCCGGTGGTTCTTCTTTTGGGGGATACACCATTACAAACATGTTTGAGAGCTGAGAACAGCACTGAGGAATACTTATTATTATGTTATTATTATGGGTTTCCTTATATTCCCAATGTAGTTTCACATCGGAGCACTCTGATTGACTTTGCTTAGTGAATTGCATGGAAATTTTGAAAGGTGGGTGAAATTGCCCTTTAAATGCAGGACAGTTCTTGTTGTACATTTACATTTACATTTACGGCATTTAGCAGACGCTCTTATCCAGAGCGACTTACATGAGTGCTTAGTGTTCGGTTAGAGTATGAGTATCTCTATCTAGTACAAACAGGTTTAAGTCCAAACTACTCTTATACTCAAACACTGCTATAAACAAGTGCTAGTGCTGATACCTAGAAAAAAGAATAGACACAGTGCAGACAGGACCACCTACAGAGAAGAGCATTAATACACTACATACAGTATAAGAGCAATACTTATCCAGTGTTCCTAGAAGATCAAGTGCAATCACGGTTTAGACCAGTGCTTCAGTAGATCAGTGCTTATAAGTGCTTCACAAAGAGACGGTGGTCTTCAGTCTGCGTTGGAAGACCGTGAGAGAGTTTGTGTTGGGACAGCCAGATGTAGGCTGAGCTGTGGTTGTAGCTGGGCCGTGGAGCTGCTGAGCGGACTGCAGGACTCTAGTAAGCGTCACAGGTGTTTCTGGACAGGGGCCTTGAGGAGACATTGTTTCCACCACATGAGATGAAAACAGGAAAGCTGAGGAAATGCAGCCTGCGTTGGCTCGCTTGGGTCAGAGTGTCGAAGAACACACACACACAGACAAACACAGGAGATATGCATGTGTGTGTGTGTGAGAGAGAGGAACCCGCTGGGGAACTGTGTTTTGAGAACACAGAGAAAAGGCTCTGCTTCTGGACAATACCTCAAAACACTTCCAGGTTCATGCGGGTAAACAGACTGAAGTTGCGTGAAACGAAGGACGCTCCTCGACACATTCCTTTGTTTGGTGAAGCTCTGTACTGTCACACTGGCGACCGTATGTTTTGTTGTTTTTAAACTGTGTCGCTGGAGAAAAGTGAGTTTGTACGCAGTAGGGTTAAGGCAGTACTAAAAGGGGAATTCCAGCCATCTTTCAAAATTTCTGCATCATTCAGCCATAAAGATATAAACAGTCATCGCCAGTGGTTTGAGGGGAAGCGCTCCGTGCTAGAGACACTCACACAGTCAGAATTACTGACTGTGGTGGTGGTGGTGGTGATGCAAGCCAGACTAGTTTAATGCCTTTAACAGCTCCTACATGGAAAGATATTAGATGGAATAGTTATGACTCCACTGCCAGAAGCCTGAGACTTTGTTACACGAGCGGTTACATAAGGGCACTTAATGATCAGAGCTCTGCAGCTAGTCGATTATTCCAGTGGCCCTGTAACCAAGCACACTCTGATTTCTTAGATTGGGTTAAGAAGAATAACGAGGAAGCAGAAAAAAGCAAGCAGTGTTTAACACAGCATCTGCGAGACGGCAAAGAAACACTTTTGGAGCGACAATAAACTATAGGGCCTCCTCCCCACCCATCACCTCAGGACCTCCTCCCCACCCAACACCAGCCAGCTCACCTGTCCAACTGCTACACACCATCAGTTACATCACTGTGCCATCCAGATGTAGCATTGAGATAGGATGGGACTGTTTCAGCTCATGCCCACTTTACATATAGACTGCCTCAGTCAGAGACTGCCTCTACCAGTGCAGCTTCTAAAGCTTTGCTATCCAGATTTCAAACAGAGACTCTTTTCTTTGGTGTTTAGTTTATTAAACTGTAAATACTGTTTGACCAGAGGAGGATGGGTCCCCCTTGTGAGTCTTGGTTCCTCCCAAGGTTTCTTCCTCCAGTCTGAGGGAGTTTTTCTTTGCTACTGTTGCCTCTGGCTTGCTCACTGGGGGATATATATGTTGTAACTGTCTGGTTTCAGAACTCTGTAAAGCTGCTTTGAGACAACATCGTTGTAAAAAGCGCTATATAAATAAACTTGGCTTGACTTGAAGAATGAAGGATTTAAATGTTCTCCGTCTTCTAGATGTTAAATATTCATATTATCTGCAAAAGTGACGATGTTTCTAAAAAAAATTGAGACGATGAAGTTTGAGATTCAGGTTATGTTTACGTAACGTCTGATGCTGCGAGTTTATTGGCCGACTCCAAAGTAGAAAGCAACTCTACTACAAAAAAAGAGTGTTGTAATCATTGTGTGGTTATCTATCGGATCAGCTGGGATTAATGACAGCATCTGTTTTTCTGCAGTTTTCGGATTAAGACGTGTTTGTAAACACAAAACTTTTAAGATTGTGGCCTTAAGTATGTACAAAGCCATTCATGATGCATGCAGGGCATTACTACTGCAGTATCATCTGCATTACCTGTAAGAACTCAGAAGATATGTGTAGGCTTACTGGTGGTTTTATATACTGAATAAATTTGGCTATAAAAATCTCTGGATTCCGTCCCGTCGTAAAATCTCTGTACAAGTGTACACAAACTGCTTAGTGGGCACGTTAGTGGGTTTTACCTGATCAGAATTTAAAAAAAAATGTTTAAAAAAATAATAAACAGAAAATAAACTGACTGACAATTAAAAATAGACGTGCACAGTTACTGAAGTATTTTCCACCCTTGATATAATTGATGTACACTCATCCCACTGTTTAGAGACTGTTCCAACTCTGCACTGTTCAGACTGATCAGGAATGATGTGCTTGTATACAGCCATTTTGGCAACTATCTGGGATTTGGAAGACTTAGTTTACAAACATCCATACGCAATATCCATCTGAAGGGTTTCTGTCTATAGAAATATAGATATCTATAGCATACAGCCAGCTTTCAGTTGTTTTGCCATTTTTTTCTTAAGAAGTTATTTTCTAGGACCACATGCTACAGAGGCAGCGGATTGAGGCAGTGCTACTCACTTATATGGTTACTGATTTGACTCTATAGCCACAACCACATAGTGTTATGAACTGTGCCATGGCGTCTTCAGTTTTGGGTTTGGGAATGTTCTATAATTGCGTATATAAACCCCGCTCTGCACTCATGCTGCTAGTTCAGAGTTTCCTGTCTCTCCGCCCTTGTTGATGAGCGTGCCCCGGGCATGCATATATGCTTAATGTATTTGTATTTGTGTGCAGGGCTCTATAAAAGACCAGCTAAAGGCGTACGGCGCTCTGACTGAGAAGGTGACCCGCAGATACACCAGGCAGATCCTGCAGGGCGTCTTTTACCTCCACAGCAATATGATCGTACACCGTGACATTAAAGGTAATGGCTGCCGAACAGGCCCTGAAAGAATATAACCAATTCCTTTTATTAGTTTTATTAGAATGAGGCACATTCTTAAAAACAAAAGGTGGCTCTTTGCAACAAACCTACCCAAACTTCATTCACAAATGTGTTCTTTTGTACCAACTTTATGGATATATATATATATCGTCACTGTCCAATAAAAAACAAGTATCTACAAAACGTTAGAGAGGCCAGACTTTGGAAGTCAGTGGATCCAGAATTTTTTCCAGGCTATTTTGGAGCATTTCCATTGGTCCATTCATCATGAAATAGTTTTCCAATGTAAGCATCAGTTTTTTTATGATTGGACAGTGACTATATATATATATATATATATATATATATATATATATATATATATATATATATATATATATATATATATATATATATTAGGGGTGTAAGAAAATATCTAAATATTGGGATATTATGTTTTGTGATACTGTATCGATTCTCAAAAACACAGTATCGATGGCTGTTGTAATCCATTTTTAGCTCCACTCCAACATTAACAAGCAGCACAAGGGTGCAGTGCTATTGTAAGCATTAAAAGTTGGATTTTAAAAATCTCAATATATCACTTTGCTTGCAATATTTCAATATATTAAATTGTGACCACTGTATCACGATACGTAATTGTATCGCCAGGTTCTTGCCAATACAAAGCCCTAATATATATATATATATATATATATATATATATATATATTGTGGTGTTCTAAAACTTTTGACTGGTAGTATATATATAGTTTTAGAACACTACTAAACTATTTACTATTCACTGGTAGTGTACTAAAACGTTTGATTGTTAGTGTGTGTATATACGTTTATATATACTAAAAATCTGACACTGACATTTGTCACCATTCTCGTGGAACGTCCAGTTTAGTAGTGAAAAGCATGAAACAAGATGCTCTAAATAAACACTTTAGTGATCTAAATGTGGTTTGACTGAATAATAATTTTGGTTTTAGTATGAAATGAGTTATGAGCTATGAATCTTCATAAGGCTGAATGGGAATTTTGCTACATTGGCTGCAGAAAAAGGGATTTGTGAGAGGTTATTTTATGGCATCGCACCAAAAAACCACTGTAGGTGCAAATATAGATCACCTGGTGTCAGGAACACCAAAATAATTACACTGATTAATTGTAAAATTTATCTTTCCAAAATTCTAATAACATCCAGAGATATCTGGCGGCTGCATGTTCTGTGTTGGGGAAATATCTTTGGTTTGGCGGTCTCTTGCATTAGACAACAGTACTCCCTTTAGGTCCAGCCAAAAGAAGCAGAAAAGGGGAAAGCATAGCATTCCTCAGAGCAAAGCTCTTTGGACCAATGAGCGCTGCCCGTGAGAGTACTTATCTTTTTTTTATTTTTTACGTAAATCGGCCAAACAATCTCATAAATCACATTCTGTGGCCAGACAATCTTTGCATTGCTTCCATTACGCTGTGTGACGGGCGCTGTTTGCTCATGATGTGATATGACTGGAGCAGAGCAGCACGTCGGCCAACGCAAACCTCAGACTTTTTTAATTGATTAATGTGAGCAAGCGATCCTTTCACAGTCCCGTAACTAACTGGGAGTTCTCCAGAAATATCAGCTGAAACTCTCTCTCTTTCTCTTCTTTTTCTCTCTCTTCCCATCTATTTCTCTTCTTTCTGCCTTTTGCTTTTTTAACTCTCCTCTTTCTTTTCTCTTTCCCTTTATTTCGCTCTTTTTACTCTCCCTCCTTTTCTCTCCTCACTCTCTCTTTTACTTTCTTGCTCTTTATTATTACACCCTTTCTCTTTCTTCTGTTTCACTCTTTCATTTTCTGTCTCTCTCTCCCTCTCTCTCTCTCTCTTCTTTTTCTGTCTCTCTTCCCATCTATTTCTCTTCTTTCTGCCTTTTGCTTTTTTAACTCTCCTCTTTCTTTTCTCTTTCCCTTTATTTCGCTCTTTTTACTCTCCCTCCTTTTCTCTCCTCACTCTCTCGTTTACTTTCTTGCTCTTTATCATTACACCCTCTTTCTCTTTCTTCTGTTTCACTCTTTCATTTTCTGTCTCTCGCTCTCCCTCTCTCTCTTTCTCTTCTTTTTCTCTCTCTTCCCATCTATTTCTCTTCTTTCTGCCTTTTGCTTTTTTAACTCTCCTCTTTCTTTTCTCTTTCCCTTCATTTCTCTCTTTTTACTCTCCCTCCTTTTCTCTCCTCACTCTCTTTTACTTTCTTGCTCTTTATTATTACACCCTCTTTCTCTTTCTTCTGTTTCACTCTTTCATTTTCTGTCTCTCTCTCCCTCTCTCTCTCTCTCTCTTCTTTTTCTTTCTCTTCCCATCTATTTCTCTTCTTTCTGCCTTTTGCTTTTTTAACTCTCCTCTTTCTTTTCTCTTTCCCTTTATTTCTCTCTTTTTACTCTTCCTCCTTTTCTCTCCTCACTCTCTCGTTTACTTTCTTGCTCTTTATCATTACACCCTCTTTCTCTTTCTTCTGTTTCACTCTTTCATTTTCTCTCTCGCTCTCCCTCTCTCTCTTTCTCTTCTTTTTCTCTCTCTTCCCATCTATTTCTCTTCTTTCTGCCTTTTGCTTTTTTAACTCTCCTCTTTCTTTTCTCTTTCCCTTCATTTCTCTCTTTTTACTCTCCCTCCTTTTCTCTCCTCACTCTCTCTTTTACTTTCTTGCTCTTTATCATTACACCCTCTTTCTCTTTCTTCTGTTTCACTCTTTCATTTTCTGTTTCTCGCTCTCCCTCTCTCTCTTTCTCTTCTTTTTCTCTCTCTTCCCATCTATTTCTCTTCTTTCTGCCTTTTGCTTTTTTAACTCTCCTCTTTCTTTTCTCTTTCCCTTCATTTCTCTCTTTTTACTCTCCCTCCTTTTCTCTCCTCACTCTCTCTTTTACTTTCTTGCTCTTTATCATTACACCCTCTTTCTCTTTCTTCTGTTTCACTCTTTCATTTTCTCTCTCTCTCGCTCTCTCTCTCTCTCTCTCTCTCTCTCTCTCTCTTCCCCCTTCGCCGTCTCTGTTAACAGTTCAGTGAGACGTTCAGGGTGTGGAGGTTTTGTGGCTGGTGTGAATTAGTCACTGCTCAAACAAGCGCGAATCTCACAGGCAGCAATGCAGCACGGGGGCTTCTCCAACGGAAAAATAACTCCGGCTGGAGGCGTGGGAAGAGGCCGGCGTGTCTCAAGCCGTGCGGCAACTAATCATTCGCTGCAGTCGTCGGGCTGGTCAGACGTGCATGTGAGTGTGGTCAGACGTACATGTGCATCATGTGTAACTGGATCTCCGCGTGTCTCCTTCCAGGCGCAAACATACTGAGGGACTCCTCCGGAAACGTGAAGCTGGGAGACTTCGGAGCCAGCAAGCGCATTCAGACCATCTGCATGTCAGGCACTGGCATAAAGTCAGTCACTGGCACCCCCTACTGGATGAGCCCAGAGGTCATCAACGGAGAGGGATACGGTCGCAAGGCTGACGTCTGGTAACAAATGACATTACTCACTATTACTGATTGGACGGTTGCGATCTAATGATAAAGACGTCTTAGACCAGCCACTTCATTAAAATCACCTCCTCGTATATATCAGCTCCACTTACTTTATAGGAGCTCTTTGTAGTTCTACACGTACAGATTGTAGTCCACCAGCCTCAATTAGTTTGCTCCCTTTAAACCTGCCTTTTAATAATTTGTTTATTCGTAGCCAAGTTCAGACATATCATATACTTTACATATAATCAAGTATCTCCAAAATAGTCACTTTACAGGAAAGGCCAAAAACTGTCTTATCTTTCAATGTAAGTCTATGGAACCAGAAAATCTTCCAAGCTATTTTGAAGCATTTCTATTGGTCCATTCATCATGAAATCCGACAATGTAAACAGTAACTGTGATGTTCAAATTAAGTAGAAAGATGAAATTGACAGAAATGGAGACACGTTTTTTTTTCATTGGACAGCAATGCTATACTTTACATATCATTATTGTTCAATGAAAAACAGTTATCTCCGAAATAGTAACTTTACAGGAGAGGCCAAAACTTTTAATGTAAGTCAGTGGAACTAGAATTTTGTCCAAGCCATTTTGGAGCATTTCTATTGGTCCATTCATCACAAAACTGTCACGTGCAGCCGCTGCATTTAATTGATGTAGAAAAATAGAAATCAACAAAAATGAGATACATGTTTTTCATTAGACGATATCAAAAATCAATGTACAGTACTCAGAAGTCATGTTAATAGAGCAGAGGAGTAGTAAAACGTTGTTGCATGGGTCTTCAAGGTGGTTGTTCTTCCTTAATAATGTCATGTCTCACTTAGAGGTGGACAATAATGGCAAAATATGAAGTTGCAATTAAATCAGTTTTATCGATTAATTGGAATTTACAGTTAGGGACGATATGCTTTATGAAAATCGGTTTTCTCTCAGATTTGGGGGGTAGCCGGAATTTGTCCCCAAAAAAGTAGTAACTTCCCCCGTGATCTGAAAGTGGTTCGGTTTTGCCGTGTCGGACACCTACAACGAACCAAACAAGTCCTCTTTGTAAGCTGTTTCAAAGCACAACAAATTTATTTCAACACCTTAAACAGAAGCATGCAGCGGAGTGAGAGAAGTGCTGCTCCCAGCGGCATGAAAGCAGCCACTCCGCTAACACACCACCCAAAATAAAGCACGATAAGATAAGAGTGGGGCACATTGGAAGGCAATCACAGATGCTACAGCCATATATACGGTGGAGGCTTCATTAACATGATGAAAGTTTTATACTAGAAGTATGTGCTTCAAATTTAACTTTAACTTAAAGGGGAAATATAAATGCAAACAAAATAAAGGTAAAACTTGTTTTGAACCATTTCCTTGTCATCTGTAGTTTGATTTAAAATCTAAAATCAGATTTTTGGTGAAAAAATCAAAGGTATTTTTTTAAGGGTCATATCGCCCAGCTCTAATTGTAATGCTTAATTTGGAAAAGTAAAAATGAGAATTTTTCATACATAATATGACATTCGGAGAAACAATAGCCAGGAGTGCTAAAAAAAACATGGACTACTACCAAGAACTGTGAATATATATATATATATATATATATATATATATATATATATATTTGTACATAGTGTTGCACTACATCCAATTAAACAGGAATAATTTAGCTCCCTTTATAACGACCCATGCATTTCTGATGTACACATACTGACATGAATATTGTGTCATAATTTATCACACAATGATATATACTGTTATAGTTCCCAGCCCTGGTCTTAATGTTGATGTCACATACATGGTATGACAAAGTCACAAAGAAACAAATTAATTCATTTTTATGCTGCAGACCACCATTTTGGGCCATTAAACACATTAACACATTGCGTATGTACCTCAAACGTCAGCAGCTCAAGATTGAAGCAAATCAATAATAAGTGTTTCCACAGACATTTTGTGTTTGTGTATATATGAGCTCTTACAGAAACTACTGTTACTGATTCCACGAACATGCACGCCCACCAATTACTCAGGGGGCAGATATCAGTGGGTTACAGCGGTGGTCAGGCTTTATGGTTCCTAAAAAACCTGCATTCAGTCAGATGTGCCCAACATTCAGTATCCATGAAGATTAATAGGCTTTTGTGTTTCCTCTCTCTAAGGAGTGTGGCCTGCACGGTGGTGGAGATGCTCACGCAGAAGCCCCCTTGGGCTGAATACGAAGCCATGGCGGCCATTTTTAAAATCGCCACCCAGCCCACCAAGCCCAACCTGCCGGAGGGTGTGTCGGACGCCTGCAGGGATTTCCTGCGACAGGTGTTTGTGGAGGAGAAGTGGCGGCCCACCTCGGAGGTGCTTCTCAGCCACCCTTTCGTCCAGGGCGGCTTCTGAAAGTGTTGGAGGTCCAGAGGGGCCGGGACCAGTTAAACTGACCCACTGACAATCACCACTCTGCCTTCCAGGGTCCAGGGGAACCTGCCAAAACCTCTCCAGCCCACCCAGAACAAACTAGCCTCTTAACAGGGGGCTGCGTATCTCAGACCACTCTGTCCACACACACAAGACCCTGGCATGCCACGTAACTGTTTGCCATTTCGGCTGCCGCTGAAGGTCTGTGGTCCGCTAAGTCGTCCACACTGACCGCACAGACTCAGACTGCAGTGGTGGGATTGTTTACGTCATTCGCCCCCAGATTCATACAGATAAGTGCGGAGTGGTTGGATCTTTTGATATTGGAAATCGCAAAGTAGTTGAAACGATCAGGGATTAGAAACCAGTGATTTCTCGTATTGGTTTAATCTGAATACAAAAACTTTTTTTTTTTTTTTTTTTAAAAACAAGCCCCCTCTAGAAAACAGTGTAAAGGAATCTTTATTAACATTCCAAAATAGCTCATTTCGGAAATATTCTGAAAGAAACATGGAGTTATGATGAGTATAACGAGGAAGCCAGGCAGTGTGGTAGAGGGTCAGATGAAGACCTAGATGGCAGGATTTATATTTAGCATTAGGGCACTGAATTTATGCTGCATGTAAGTGGTGTCAGAACCATGGATTCAAAACTATGGATTCTTGATATATGAGTTTACCATATGTGACCCATAACATGAATGTTCACCTTTTCCAATGAAAAAAATAATTGAGCTTGATTAATGACTATGAGTATTTTTAAAAAACATGCAGTGGGGTCCAGTAGGCGTGAGCTGACATGGGCAATCCTTTAAAAGTGCATATAAACAATAGATCATTTTAGAATGTAACTATTTCTAGGTCACTATTAAAAAGCAAACGTGTGGCACTGACCATGTTAATGTTTTTGCACAACCAGTCTTGCCACCTACATTGAAGATGACTATCAGGAGGATTTGATCTGCTCACCAGAGGCTTTTGCTCCGACTTGCGGAGTCCATGTAGTGCATGCATAAAATGAGCCGACTGCCCAGAAATTCTAAAAACACTTTTTACTTAAACTGATTATGCTGATAATATAATTAGTAAAACTGAAATTTGCTATAATGAAATCAGCTTTTCAACAAACTGCAAACTTTTGGACCCCTCTCTGTTTTAGTTCTTGTTTTTTTTTTGCAAACATTATTGATGCATTTTCTAATGTAGCACAGGAAAAGCAGGACGAGCTGCATACTTTGATTTTTCCTGTTGTGAGTGAAGTCGCACTCTGTAATTAACCATCTGAAAAATTAGATAACAGTAGCCCAAATGCAGTATAATTCCATTTAATTCCAAATGGTTTTTGAAAGTTAATGCCGCTCAGAGTTCAGTAATCTGCTATATATATTGCGACAGTCAAAGACTGTAGTACAGTTTACCAAGACGATAATTAGTCTAGTCATAAATCTTTGAGATTCAACTGCACTGAAAAAGTGATGCATTGCATTTACTGTAAGTGTTATACTTCAACATTTGGCCTCGTTTTTGTTTTTGCTTTTCACTCTTTGTAGCGTTTCTAATTCCTGGACAGAGTATGAGGTGATGGTTTAGAGCTGGGCTTTCTTCTCTAGTGTGTCTAGCTCACTCTTTAAAGAGCATTTACATAAAATGTCAAACATCCTGATTAAGGGTTTGTTTTGGGGCAGAACAGGGCTGAGCTCAGTGGAAAATATGCATTCTGGCAGTAGAGTGTTGGTGAATATTTTCCAGCGGAAAACATATTGTTTTGTTTTGTTTTTTAATAGTTTTAATATGTCCAAACCCCCCCACAGCTCTAATCCACTGAATGCAGCTCCATTCCTTTAGAGCACCCAGCAATGGCCTGATGGAGCGCATCCATACTGTAAGATACTCCGTTGAGTAATATTTGTTAAGGTTACTGTGTTTGATGGTTAGAATCTAACCAAAAAGGATTGACACAGACCAGCACATGTACAACCACCAAAGTGGTGAATGTGTAAATCCAGAGAAATTTGTGTGCATTTCTTTGAGACTGCAACATCCTCTCAGCTAATGAAGGTTGTGAATGAAAATCTTAAATCTTTTTTTTTTCTATAAAACTTTTATAGAGTTTTTTTTTGTTATTGATGTTTCAAGGCACTCGTATCAGTGAAGTCACTGTAAATTAGAGTCACACGTTTCCATGGTTTCCAAGTTTTGAACACATTTATCCATGCAGGATAATCAGCTGAAATTTCAAAAAGCTATTTTTATAAATATAAATATATATAAACATTTTTATCAGATGTTTGGTGAAAAGACCAGTTTTTGTATTATTATAAAAGGTTGCTTATGGCATCTAAGCAATAGTTCAATAGGCTATTGATTCGTATGGCTGGCATGTTGGCGTGGTGCAGTCATTTACATTGAAAAACGTTGCCAAAACCAACCAAAGAGAAAGTGTTTTTTATGCAAATGTTTGTATTTCATAACTCTTCTGTTGTTTAGTAATGCATAAGGACTCATATCCTGAGGTAAAGCAGTTAGGTCTTTCTACTTTAGAAAAATGTGGTCTAATAGGAAGTTTTTCAGCAAATATTCCCTTTTGTCCATGTTTTCTTTACGATTGGAAATGATTACGTATGTTACTGCAGTCATTTTTCTATATGGAAACACAATAAGCATGACTGGGTTAATGTCCTCCAGTGTATTGCAAAGCAATATCTGTAAGTGGGACGCTTAATGTCACAATTAGTGCCTTTTCAGAAAAACTAGATCAGTTTTTTAAGCATTTAAATGTTGGAATGTGCATTTACTTGTCCTCATCAAGTTGGATCTCCAGTCCATTCATCAGTGGAGGCCATGAATGATGCTGTATTTTAATGTATAGACTTGCTAAAGTGATTTAATGAGGAAAAAAACGATTGTATTGTAAATACAGGGCTTATAGAAAGTCTCCCCACCCTTTAACATTGTGTACTTTTACAGCATTACAGCATAAAACAGACATTTAAACAGGCTGTTTCTCCATTACAGTGCACATGGCACCTGCCAGCATTGTAATGAACTGCTTGCTGGAATGGAACAGTAACAGATGTTTATACAGTTTGGAGATCAGGTTTGAAATAATGCTCCGGTGTTTTTCAAGCCAGTCATATCTGCGGCATGTGGGCAACTACCACAGACAATAGTTTTGAAGCTTTTCCATCTTTTTAGGAGAGAATAGAAAATTTGTTGACTCAACACTCACTAGAGGCAGAGACACTATCAAATGGGAGGCTAAATGAATCAATATGGCGTCTCCCTGCATGCTAAAACAGCTTGCTGGTAAAGCCACAAATAGGAAAAGCCCCCCTTGGACATGGGATGCGTGCATGCGCTGTAGGGGTGAGAATCATCAGAGTAGTGGTGGGAATCACCAAAGGCCCAACGATAGGATATCACCATGATTTTAAAAATACTGTGATATGCTGAGATTTTTTGACCCCAAAGACAAAGTTTGTCAACATCTGTTCTATCCAATAAGATTTTTAGTTTGTTCATCATCAATTTTAATTATTTTATTGCAGCAAAGTGGGGTTGTCAAATAGACAGACTAACACACTTCAATAAAAACTTTAAATGATTAAGAAAATAAATCGATACTTGGCTTTAGAGTAATGACACACTACTACTACTAAAATATCGTGAGGCCATGCTGTATTGATTTCTTCCCTCACCCTTAGTGCATCCAGACTATTCTGGAAAACATGATTTCTCACCTTATTACATACAAACAGTATTTATGTGATGTCACTGTGGCTTTTACCTTCAGGTTTGTAGGTCACTCTCTTTTTATAAAGATGGGAGTCGTATGACTGTAAATAACTGCCTATGATGTCACAAAGAGGGTCGCAGAGCAGACAGACCTCCGTGTAAGGCCTTTGATAGAAGCCAGCAAAAATATTTGCTATCAGAATTCAGCGAGTGCTCAATTGACCTCTATTAAAGTTGTAAGTCAGCAGGTTCTCGGTTACAGGGAAGTTGCTGTCTGTGGAAATGTTACGGATATGACAGGTTGGAAAAACACAGGAGAACTCCTTCATTCCTTCACCTCATAACCTTGAGTAGAAAAGTGTAGGCCTATACAGAGCTCATAGTCAAACCAGTCAAAACAGAGCTCAGGTCTGAATGACAAAATAATCAATGTCTGTGTTTAGCTGTAATGATTCTGTCTGGTACAGGACTCATTCCGCTGCAGACCAAACAAAGGGCCTCCTCCAAAACAAAGTCGTAAATTCTTAAAAAATTATTAAAAGAATAGACGCATCCAGAGAAGGCTGGCCTTCGGAAGTAGATGGTAGTACAGTGAAAATTATTGACCAGAGGAGAAAATTGTGGTGGGCTACAACAGAAGCACTGACCGTGCACAATTCTGAACATTTCCTAAAGCAACTAAAGACCAAACCGTCAGAAACTCCAGATCAAAGTATATGAACCAGTTTGAATGTTCACTGTAATTAGGCTTGGAGCATGTGTGGGGAAAAAATGTTAACCTTATAAAAGGGGTGTCTAAACTTTCTATAAGCACTGTAGACATTGTACTGCACTTTTTTATGAGATGTTTTATTATATTCAGAATACCTTAGTTACAATATTACCAAAATTGTAGAGCTGGATTTTTAGATCTTAACTGAGAGGAAGTGGTGAAATAGGCCTCAGTGGTTTTTGATAGAGGCTAAGAATGGACCGTTCTTTATTGCCTTGATGACGAAGCCTGAACACATTTATTCTGAAAGTGATTTTGTACATTTGAATAAATAAATTAAATGTGGAAAATCGCATCTGTTGACGTCTGTGCTTTTAATCTGAGAGGCTTGACCAAAGATTACCTAATTCATAGGAGAGTGGTGTTCTAGCAAACTGTTCTTTTCACACAGTGTTGCCAACTTAGTGACTTTGTCGCTATATTTAGCGACTTTTCAGACCCTCTAGCCACTTTTTTTTTTTTAAACCAACTAGCAACAATCTTCAGTTATTGTCCTCAGCGAGCATCGGGGGCTGCCGTGAGCCCCGCCCCACAACACTTCCAGAGCCGCTCCACGCCCCACTACACTCACTGAGCATGCCCAAAGCTGCCTCTGACCCCGCCCCCTATCTACAGAGCAGTATATAAATATAAATGCGTCTTAGATAAATAGATACTTTGTTCATCCCAGAGGGAAATTCTTCAGTGTGACACGGCCAATTTAAAAAGCAACAAAAAAGTATCCACACATGTTGATTTATTCAGAGTTCATTTGTAGTTATAACATATTTTGGGTGTTTTTACTCACTTTTGTCTCTCCCACAACGTTATTCCTTCAAATACACGCAAATAGACCATTATGTAAATTAGACGAATGCGTCATTTAGCGACTTCTAGCAACTTTTAGGACAGCCAATAGTTACTTTCCTTACTGAGGAGTTGGCAACAGTGTTTTCACAAGGTATTCCAGTAGGGAAGTGTAGATCAGTACTGATATGAAGAAGTTTTCCAGATACTCAATTGAGAGCCCTTTTCAGAAAAATATTACTACTCTTTAAACAGTATTTTGAATATACTTGTTTTAATTAGAATGGTGGGTATGTTTATTTGCTGAAATATATGCTAAAAAGATTGTAGCAAAAATCTGATAACAACCTATGGCCATTACAGACCTATGTATGACCATGGATGGATGGATGGATGGATGGATGGATGGATGGATGGATGGATGGATGGATGGATGGATGGATGGATGGATGGATGGATGGATGGATGGATGGATGGATGGATGGATGGATGGATGGATGGATGGATGGATGGATGGATGGATGGATGGATGGATGGATGGATGGATGGATGGATGGATGGATGGAATTAGAGAACTACCATGAAAAGTATAATTTACAGTAACTAGGTCAGTAAGAAAGCTAAGTGTATTGTCACGTCCAATCTAAAAAAACATCTAAGCAGAAAGTCAAGTACAATAACCTGTAACAATAGTACAGTTAACGTATGTAAATGGATGTAGAATCTTTATAAGCGGCTGTGCATAGTCATATGAGTACAGAGATATAGTAATGTTGAGCTGGTGGTCAGTTGGTCTGTCTGAATTATGAAGGGAATTAAGTGAATAATGGTGATTATCTATCAAGTCAAGAATCACTCCTTGCGGTTGATGTGCTGAATACAGGAGAAATGGTGGGAAGACCTGTTAGGAATTCGGCCTTCAGGAATCAGAAGTCAGGAGACCTTCAGCGTAGACTTGAGTTTATTGACACACAGAAAATGTGGGTACAGCTCAGTCGGTCACAACCAGTCTGTTAGCGCTCAGTAAGCCTTCTTAATCACGTGCATGCAAAATCACACACACAGGATGGGGGGTGATCAACTCTCTGAAGAGAGAGGGTATGAGATGGTAATAGCAAACAGTCCATTTGGTAAGTCTCCACAAATACAAGGTTACTATTTCTCTCAGACCTGAGCAACTACAACAAGGCCCAACTTATTAAGGCCAGTCAACTAAGACTCTCCCAATCAGCAATGGTAAGTGCCCACTGACAGTGATATGAGGAAGGACAAACCAGGTAACGGGGTGTTGGGCACTCCAGGCTCATCATTACACGAGGGCAACAAAACCATTTCTGTTTGGTGTGAACAGACAGAACTGCCACTGTGGCACGGATATTTTTAACGATGGTTACGGGAGGAATCTGTCACAGCACAGCCTGCCACACCCGCGTATGGGCCTGTGTAACTGTCCACACTCCAAACTGCCCTGTGCACCATCGAAAGTGCCTACAAAGGGCACACAAACATTGAAACTGGACCCTGGTTCAATAGAACAAGGCCACCCAGTCTGGTGAGTGTTTTGGATGCTTGCATGCTGGTCAGCCAGCCTGACGATGCACGGTGACCAGCTAAACCAGCACTAGACCAGTATAAACCTCCGTAATCCAGCATGGTAGGAGGGGCTTATGTGCTTTACTACTGTATTTGTATATAAACCTGGATAAACCAGCTTAAACCAGTTCTGAGCTGTTTTTTTCAGTAGGGGTGTGGCAGCTCTACCTCCCAGCTTACAGGTCTTAAAGGATATGCTGCTGATTCCACAGAACATCTTTAGAGGTGTTTAAGAGTTAATCCAACACAGCTGCTTGTGCACAGTTTTGCAATATTATGTTGATAAATAGGCACATACAGATTTAGACTGTTTAGTGAAGTTAAATACTAACATTTTTAAATTTTGTTCTGCTGTTATTTACAACTTTTTCATGCAACTGTATGTAAAATGTCATTGTTTTTTTAAATGTTTGTGTCATCTTCTGGCTTTCATCATTAATATTTAATACAAACATTCAGACAATACAGACAATGCAGCCCACTGAGCTACACAAGTTCTGAATCTGGAACTATTGTTTTTTTTTATAAACAGACATAAATAGACATTTCATCAACGTCTGCCATTTTAGCTTTAAGTTCATATCAATGCTGTAAAAACTCTGAACTCTAAGTGTTTACAGTGGAAGTAAAACCAGTATGTGACCCAGGTCATTAATATATACTGGAGATCATTTACTACACACGTCTTAAGACGTCTTGGCAGTCTCAAACAGGACGTCTTGAGATGCTTTTTATAGAGTCTCATGAAACCTTAAAACATAATGAGTGAAGACACTGACTTTATCTTGAAACATGAGGTTTTATGTAATGAGGAAGTAATTATTTTGTCTTGAAGGAGAGGCATGACTGAGGACATCCCTTTGTGGTGAGACCAGTGTGAGAAATACCCCCTGTCTGGTCCCACGTTGGCTGGCGGTTAACTCACTGGCCATAGTGGTGCTAATGCTAGAGCTTCAGTGGCTACAAAATGTTTGGTTTAATAATTCTTCTTTTCTGGTCTTCTATACTTTAACTCAGATCTTACACGTCTTCTGTCTTCAGTGTGAGAAGTGATAATTCACTCCTTCCCCCAATCTCTCTGGAAATTTGGTTTTCAGATATGTAAATATTCTACAGTCTGTTTTAAATTTCCAGAGCTTTTCCATTTCAAATGTCATCAGAAGTTTATCTTCAGAATGTTGTTCCTTTGGAACATCCAGGGGCTCCAAGAGGTTAATAGGGGGTCTTGTATTCTGTGCCTTGTGTTAAGACAGTTCAGTTGAGTCTATTATAAACACGTCCTGTAGTATGAGTGTGGTTACTGCAGTACCTAACATTCCCTTAGGACCTGTTGCGAACGTCAATAAAGGCCTGCTAACGCTCCCCAGCAAAAGTTACATATGACGTTAGTTATTTACTGGGTTGTTTTGTGAATATCTAATTTCAGTCCCTGACATCAAGTATTTAAAATACTGAACTCTTTAAATCATTCATGTGTTAAAATACATTTTGAAAACAGGTATTTCCACAAATATTTAACATATATTTGAGAATATATTGCAATATAAGTAATATACTTAGATATGGTTATAAATATATTATCATATTTTTGACATATATTTTCTTTACTGTAAAAAACATGTCAATATATATTTTTTCTATATAGGACTGCCTAACTAACTTTCTATTACATGAAATAAATAATTATATTAAACCTTATTGTGGTGGAAAGTCAGCGTTTAGAATTTTTCTGGCTTTTTATTGACTATAATTATGTATATCAGGTTTCTTTTAGGTAACTCCACGCCTGCTCGTGCTCGAACACGTGAACGCGCCCCGCTGGTTCAGTGTGTCACACGTGAACGCGCCGTGTTATGAGAGCGCTGCTGTGAGAAAGTGAGGAGGGCTGCTGTTATACTCAGTGCTATCGTCTCGCAATGGCTTCTTCTCGGACCGTCGTGTGTTTACTCAGAAATGACCTGCGCCTTCACGACAACGAGGTAAATGCTGGAGTACTGAGGTAGCCTAGAACTGCTTTTCTCAGCTTCTACTGTTTTACAGCTCACAGCTGTTCTGTTGACGTGTTTAGCCGAAGCCGAAGCAGCAGCTCCTGCTTTCTCCATCATAATTTCCACAACATAGCGGCTATTTCTCCTTATAAACTATAAATATCACTCGTTTACACTGCAGGAGTCGAGAAGGCTGTGGCTTTAGTCCTCGCTTTGAGTTTAAACCATACAGTTAAACTGTGTTACTGAAACACGGAGACTGAGACCCTTTTGAAGACTCGTGTTATAGTGGGCGGGGCTTATGTGCTTTTATTATAGTATTTCATTTTCATTGTTTATTTATTCTACGGTCTTAAACTTAATCTCTAACATATTGTAATGGTCAAGTAAACAACTCGTAACCCTTTTCCATCTTTAGTTTATTTTAAAAAAGGAAATAACTGTATATATACTGTATACAGGACTGTGTATATATATATATATCAATACAGCATGTTATAGTGATATTTCATATACACTGCAAATATAAATAAAACTTTCAGTACTAGAATGATAAAAGTAAAGCAGAAATTATTTCATTAATTTGTAAAAACTGCAATATGTGGATGTTAAGTTTTGATTTGGGGACAGCAGTTTTTTTTGCAGTTGTATTAACAAACCAAGAGAGTGAAAATCTTTTGAATCCTCCATTTAAGTGTTAGTGTAAAGAGGTTCTATACTGAGTGAGTTTTGAGCTTTTCTGTTGGTCCATTCGTCATTTATTGTTTCACAATGTAAAGGAAACATCTGTGTTCGAAAAAAAAATCAGCAAAAATTGAGATGCATTCTTTCTTTGGACAGCGACGATATGTTATCTCAATATTATGCAAGAATATAGTAACTTAAATATGGTATCAAAATAATATTGTATGGTGGAGGCTTTGGTAATTTCCTCCACTACAAATTACACATTTTGTTGATTTTCTTTTTTTTTTTTGGAAAGCGGTATAGGGGTGGCATCATGATACTATGACATTTTCATGATACACATTATGCGTCACAATATTTAGTTTATTTGAGATTTTGAGTTGGAACAGGCAAAATAGAACCCATAGCTCTGCACATAAAAATACTATAAATAATAATAATAATAATAATAATAATAATAATAGTAAACATGCAGTGATTTTTATGTAATGTTTTATAAACTGCAATAATCCAATTAAACAGACCTAATTATACTGACACTGTAATGAAACCTGTGGTTAGTCATTCTTTCTTCAGTCGTTCTTTGAGTACTGACAATATTCACAATATGCTTAGAGAAGTGTATTTTGACTAGAAGTGTATTTTGTATTTAATATATATTAATTACAATAATCATCATATTGCCCAGCTCTACCCGGACATTTAAAGGAGCAATATGTAAGATGACACAATTTGCTGATTTAATTTTCCACACAGTCCTTCCTCCTCCTTCACTTTGCACCCCTTCCTACACATATTGCTTGCTTTATCTTATGTATTGCTCCTTTAAACCCAGTACTATGTCTGTAAAGGCCCTATAAAGAATAATAATAGTGAAAATAATTTTATATATACATTTATTTTATTTATATAACCTACTATTTTTTGCATTGTTAGCCTAGCATCTCTCTAGAAGCATGTCTTGGCTGATCGTCCGCATATGGGTAATTAATTAATGATAAATTATGTTAATTCAATGTTTTGACTAACAGCCACTTTAAGACATGTATGTAAACTATGCATATACGATACATGTAAATTAATTCTGACTGGATTCTATTCATCCTCGCAGGTCCTCCACTGGGCTCAGAGGAACGCTGACCATGTAGTTCCTCTCTACTGCTTCGACCCTCGTCATTATTTGGGCACCCATCATTTTAACTTCCCCAAAACCGGCCCCTTCCGGCTCCGCTTCCTCCTGGACAGTGTGAAGGATCTGAGAGCCGCACTGAAGAAGAAGGGCAGGTAGACACACGTCGTCATAAAACACTGAGCTGCAGTGGCTGTTCTGGTTCTCTTGTTATTGGTGGTGTATCGGTTAAGTTACAATATGATGATATTGTATCATAGTAGTGATAAACTACGTCTAAACCAAGGGCGTAGATTTGCTCTTGACGTTGGTGGGGACCTATGAATCTACCGCACAACCCCCTCCCATACATCAGCAGTAATAAAAGTATATGGAGCTGCATAATCTCCACAAAACAATAGTATCTTTCTTAAAGTTTCAATTACAAGTTTACAAACTACAAGACATCCAGATAGCATTGCCACTTTCAAATCAGTAAACAGTGAGTTTACATCTAAATACTTATCAGCATTACTTCAGCTATAGTGCAACTGGCATCTTTAATACATTAGCATTAATAAAAGTATAAACACTGCTTGTTATTTAAAGCTACAGACGATGTTAGCCTGCTGTATGCTGAGCGTTATTATGTTAACGTTATTATGATGGACTCATTTAATCAGTGAACTAGACTTTATGTGAAAAATAGCTCCTTTTGTCCACCTTCTTCTTTTTTGCTGCCATCCTCACTCGCTTTTCACACCCATGTGTCTCCCACGCTGCACCTGAGTCTGCTAACAACCAAACGTAGATAAAGAGTCTCACATGACAGAAGGGAAAGGCACAGCCAATCAGACTGGCCATATGTGTTACAAGAAGGTAGGACTCCAGTAGAAAACGTGATTTAACCCTTTCTGCACCTCTAGGTTAATCAGACGTTGACAGGTCAGTTTTGTTGGGAGGTGATCAAATTATTGGTGGGGACAATTCAGTAATCGCTGGATATTGGTGGGGGCACGTCACTTCCACACATGCTGATTCTACACCCTTGGGCTAAACGTTCTTTTCTGAGTACATTATGGATATGGTGAGTGCTTCTAGAACAACAGCCAGTGTACACCTGCATATAAAAGTTTGGACAAATGACCTTTTATTGATTTTCTAGATGAGAAATAAGTGAACACATCCACTACAGAGAACACACTTCTAAATACACAGCTACTGTTTTACTATTTGTATTTGTCCCAGTGTGTTAAACTCAGCAATATTATTTTATGTTTGCTTCCTGTAGAAGATGTGTTAACAAAACATTTAATTCAATGGGGGGGCGTTCAAATATTTGGATACGGCTGTCTGATAACTGCACTTCAACAAGTAGATTACAACTCGCTAGGCCTTTATTTTATTATATCTTTTTTTAACAATTATTTCCTATTTTTTTTATCATGTATCATCTTAAATACGTTTATTTTTGTGAGCATTGAATTAAAAAAAAACATTGTTCTCATTGTATTAAAAGTTTTTAGACCTTTTTATATGTAACACTAATGCTTTTGCTGGCGTCAGCCTGGTTCACAAACCAGACCTCAATACTGTTGATACCTATGGGTTGTGAAAATGTCTTCAGGCAGGTCTGATGATGTTGTATTGTATGTATTATTAAATATAAATGATTAAATGATGTTGTATTATTAAATTGTTTGATTTATATGACTTTGCGTGCAGTAATCTTATAGTCCGTTGTGGAAAACCTGAAGAAATCGTGAGTGATTTGATCCAGCAGTTGGGTTCAGTCAGTGCTGTGACGTTCCATGAAGAGGTGAGAAGACCCTCAGCATTTACTGTACTTTACCAAACTGTAGTTTCTGTGTTATTATAAACGTATGATTATGATGTCTCAGTGAAAGGCTGGTGTGTTGCAGTTGGCCCTGTTTACAGGAGAGGAGAAGCCCTATCTAATTATCTTTCTTGCTGTTGTACTACAGGTTACATCAGAAGAAAAGAGGGTGGAGAAGAAGGTAAAGCATGTGTGTTCCCAAAATAAGGTCAAAGTTCAAACTTTCTGGGGGGCCACACTGTACCACAGAGATGACCTCCCTTTCTGCCACACTGGAGGGTAAGTTTGGTAATGACTGCATGCAGGTTAACTGTTATTTATTGCATACTGACTATTGTGGACAAGGAGGCCCATAGCTGACATTAGGGGCTGATATTAATTTGCAAGGTGCCTAACCCCCAGCTGCTGCTCACTGCCCCCTAGTGTCTGTGTCCACTGGTGTGTGTGTATGTGTATATAAATTCTAATTCTAAATGTCTAAGCGTCCTATTCATGCTATTTGCCATGACAACACTGGGGGGGGCATCTTTGTTTACTTTGTGTTAGAACTTCCAGAGCGCCCGTGAATACAGTGATACTAATTACAAGCAAAACGAAAACAAACACATAAAATGACTAGCATAATATGTTCAGCTAGAGAGAGTCACAATAATTAGAAGAAGAGAAAACTAGGCTTGAACAACAGTGTTACGAACACAGCACATAAAGATCAGCACATAACCCTAGTTTTATCCCTTCCCACTGTGCAGGTACTGATACGCTTCAGTACTTGTATAGTTTTTCATTGCCGAACCGTCTACACCTTCTGAGAGCACAGAGTAATTAAAAATCTCGCCATAAGAACCCTCAGGCCACTTTTCATATCATCCACCCACTGTGTTATTAACCTTGGATGAGACAGTGTTGTCCCATTCAAGCTTCTTATTGTCTCTGTCGTCTCCTCCCATATAACTGTATTCATTTTGGTTAGCTGAGCGGAAGTTCTAACACAAAGGTAGAAGAAACACATGCTTGAAAGTGGGTGTGGCGAAATACGGTGAATCGAAATGTCAGAATGTGATCAAACTTGAGTCTATAGTCTCAAAAAGAGGGAGGGAGCAAATGCTCACAGCTCATTACTGTGTAAATAAAAAATGTTTGTTTATTTACATGCAAATCTGGCCAGATGTCTCGTAAACAGAGAGAGACGAAAGCGCTTGTTTGGTTTTACTTGACAAGTGATTCAAATATAATCAGGCTGTACCGCTGCGTGCAGAGCACTAGGAAGACACTGGCTACGTTTGTTTTAGGCGTAGTCTGACTTTGGCTGAGTTAATGGTTGAAATGAGCTACCAATGACTGCAGGACTGGGGAATAAAAGCGGTGTAGTGGTCAGCACTGCCGCCTCACAGCAAGACGATCCATGCTGGATTCCCGGTCCGGCCTGTTCTGTGTGGAGTTTGCATGTTCTCCCCGTGCTTGAGTGGGTTTCCTCTGGGTACTCCGGTTTCCTCCCACAGTCCAAACACATGCATGTTAGGTTGTTTGGTCACTCTAAATTGCCTGTAGGTGTGAGTGTGTGAGTGAGTGTTGGCCTTGCGATGGACTGGTGACCTGTCCATGGTGTACCCCGCCTTTGCCCAATGACGCTGGGAGTGGCTCCAGCCCCGCCATGACCCCGATTAGCGGGATAAAGCGGAAGATAATGGATGGATGGAATTTTCCTGTGTTTTTCCATGAAGCGTAAATAACAAAATCCAAAAATATAAGAAAAGTGTTGTTTATAGTGGCCAGATGTAAAGTTGGCAGAAGGAGAAAATCAAATGAATAATGAATAGCAACCCCTTCGGGAGAGATAACCAAGAAATAATCACATACACATGATGTTAGACATTAGAGATTCCAGCCTGCTAGTGTAACGGATGAGGAGCTGCAGCGCCTGTCTTCAAGAACGGCAGCCAAGGTTTTAAGTCAGTGTTGCACAAAGTGGCATTAACCAGAGACACTGACGTTTTGAGGGGTCATACTTGACACACAGTAAGACTGTAGGTGGGAAACTGAGCCAGAAGCATTAGACAGGTGTCTATAACTCACACTGAAGATTTTCATTAGCAAGAATGCCAAAAGTTAAAACGCAGATTTACAGTAATTGGCAAAATATCAGTTCCAGTTATTGGCTAGGCCGTAACTTGTATGTGTTATGCTTTTTCCAGTATGTTGAATTCATCAAATAAACAAATAAAGGAAATAAATAGTATAAAATTAGCAGAAGTGTGTTCTCTGTAGAGGATGTGTAACTTATTTTTACTTAGTGACCTTACTAACCATATAAGCAGAGTTAAGGAATCCCCATATCATGTGAAAGCAATCTGCTGTTACAGTGAATTGTATACTACTTGATTTACTGTCTGTGGTTTTGGATTTATACACTGACTTTCTTACAGTACATTCCATTTTATGGTGTCACCGATGTGTGGGTTTCCCTCTCGAGTCAAGCTTCCTCTCAGTGTTTCTTCCTCTCTCTGCCGCTTTTTAAATTTGTCACAATCCTGATTGGTCATCCACCTCCATTAAGTAAAGAATAACAGAGCAGGCTCCATTCTGTTGTTACCTTCTACGTGTAATCTTAGTGTTGTGTGTGTGTGTGTGTGTGTGTGTGTGTGTGTGTGTGTGTATGCCAGACTGCCTGATGTCTATACTCAGTTCAGGAAGGCAGTGGAGGCCCAGAGCAGAGTGAGGCCCATCCTTCCTACAGCAGAACACATCAGGCCTCTTCCTCCAGGCCTCGAGGAAGGCCCCATTCCTACATTTGATGACATTAAACAGACAGGTGATTTTTACGAGTGTAACAATGCATACATAAATTGACTTGATAGGATTTTTAATTCCAAGGTCAAAATTCTGTTCATGATATTGTTGAGCTCTGCGTGTGTACCACAAATTGTTGTTTAGTCTTTATAATAAAAGTTCTTCTATAGATGGCATCGGGTACATACAGAGCAGAACATAAACCCCACAAAGGAGCTTATTAGAGACACAGTTTTTTTTTTATTCGCCATTTGAATCAATTGTGAACCAATTAGGATTCTCTTTTAAAACCATTACACCCTGTTGCAGTTGGAGTTTTTACCAGTAAGATCTGTGATTTAAATCCAGTATGAGTCTGCAGTGTTTACAGTCTGGTAGTAATAATTGTGGAGTGACTTTAATCCAGTGTGAGTCTGCAGTGTTTACAGTCTGGTAGTAATAATTGTGGAGTGACTTTAATCCAGTGTGAGTCTGCAGTGTTTACAGTCTGGTAGTAATAATTGTGGAGTGTTTTTAATCCAGTGTGAGTCTGCAGTGTTTACAGTCTGGTAGTAATAATTGTGGAGTGTTTTTAATCCAGTGTGAGTCTGCAGTGTTTACAGTCTGGTAGTAATAATTGTGGAGTGTTTTTAATCCAGTGTGAGTCTGCAGTGTTTACAGTCTGGTAGTAATAATTGTGGAGTGTTTTTAATCCAGTGTGAGTCTGCAGTGTTTACAGTCTGGTAGTAATAATTGTGGAGTGTTTTTAATCCAGTGTGAGTCTGCAGTGTTTACAGTCTGGTAGTAATAATTGTGGAGTGTTTTTAATCCAGTGTGAGTCTGCAGTGTTTACAGTCTGGTAGTAATAATTGTGGAGTGTTTTTAATCCAGTGTGAGTCTGTAGTGTTTACAGTCTGGTAGTAATAATTGTGGAGTGTTTTAAATCCAGTGTGAGTCTGCAGTGTTTACAGTCTGGCAGTAATAATAGTGAAGTATTTTAATCCAGTATGAGTCTTCAGCGTTTACAGTCTGGTAGTAATAATTGTGGAGTGTTTTTAATCCAGTGTGAGTCTGCAGTGTTTACAGTCTGGTAGTAATAATTGTGGAGTGTTTTTAATCCAGTGTGAGTCTGCAGTGTTTACAGTCTGGCAGTAATAATAGTGAAGTATTTTAATCCAGTATGAGTCTTCAGCGTTTACAGTCTGGTAGTAATAATTGTGGAGTGTTTTAAATCCAGTGTGAGTCTGCAGTGTTTACAGTCTGGCAGTAATAATAGTGAAGTATTTTAATCCAGTATGAGTCTTCAGCGTTTACAGTCTGGCAGTAATAATAGTGGAGTATTTTAATCCAGTGTAAATCTGGAGTATATATTCTATTTATAAAAGTCTTAAGGGAGCCCAGGAGGGGCTGAATATTATTAAACCAGTATGAATTTACCTTGTGAGTTGATTTGCAGTCTGATAATAATACTTGTGTTGTTAATTTTGTTGAATTTACAGTGTGTGTAGGAAGCAATAACTGCTGAATGATTTTTATCCAATATGAATTTGCAATGACTGTAGATTTTACCGTCTGCTGTTATTAAGATCATTGTGAAGTGATCTTAATCCAGTGTGAATCTGCAGTGTGAATAGTCGTTTGTGATTGACTGCTATGCTGGCAATGCCTCAAGTTGTTACTGTGTCCGGTGGCATAAACATAATGTGAACATCTGGGTTATGACCTTCCTATCAAGGCTACTGGAAATTTGTTATTGGCCAGTTAAATCCTAGTAAATTTCATAAACTCACAAATATAACCTTGATAGCAGGATGTTGCGAATTGTCATGAGAAGTTTCAGTTGGTGATTGTACACATTTTTTGTTGCAGAGCCATTAGACGACACTCGTTCTGCTTTTCCGTGTAGAGGTGGAGAGAGTGAGGCGCTTGCTAGACTAAAACATTACTTCTGGAACACAGTAAGTCTTATGGGCTTTGTTATTTTTCAGTAAATAGCTTTGATTATCATAATGCAGAGAGTATATATATATATATATATATATATATATATATATATATATATATATATATATATATATATATATATATATATTCCTTTTTTCTTACAGAATGCTGTTGCTGCTTATAAAGAGACCCGAAATGGTTTAATTGGAGTCGACTATTCAACAAAGTTTGCCCCATGGTAAGTGGAAGTGTCTTAATGAAATGTAACATGTCTACATGTCTCCAAGTAAAAAGTGTCTAAAAAATATGCTTCTTATATCTTGTCTGCAGGCTTGCTATTGGTTGCATATCTCCAAGGTACATTTACGAGCAGATCAAGAGATATGAGGCTGAGAGAACTGCCAATCAGAGCACGTACTGGTGAGTGACTGTGGAGATGCACAGGAAAAATATAATTATATTATACAAAATTATTATAAATGTAAAGATTAACTGCAGTGATTTAACATGCGCTGCTGTCTTATGTATGCTGTAAAAGAAACACAACAATGTTGTGTAATATAGTATTTTCAGACTTCATAAATGTAATTTTTTCTCTTGTAAATTCTTGTGAAGTTATAGTCTGACACAAACCTCCCACTGTGCTTGTTTCAGGGTGATATTTGAGCTTCTGTGGAGAGATTACTTCCGATTTGTGGCTATGAAATATGGAGACAGATTGTTTCATTTGAATGGTAAGTACAGTTTGGGAACTTCCCTCCACAGTGTAACCTTCCGCAAATTCACACTTCCTTGGAATAAGATGTTCAGTATGATGAAAAATTTGATGCAATTGATTCAAGAGTGTCTAATAAAATTGGAGTAACAACTTTAATACTGTATAGAACAAATTTAAATAGTGTAATGAAACATTGCTTATCACTGTACGTCACCATCTCTCCTGAACTCACTCACAATCTCTTCTGATATTCTTGTTTGTATTGCAAGAGGTGGGCTTTCCTGATCCTTTTCTGGTAAATTCTAAGGGTTTGATTTTGACTTTCTAAGGCCTTCAAGATAAGCACGTGCCCTGGAAGACAGACATGGAGCTCTTCAATGCTTGGAAAGGTAAAATGATCAATGCAAATGCTGCCACTTCAGTAAACTAATAAATGCTTATGCATTTTGAAAAAAAAACCCAGATTTCCGTGGATTCAGGCTGCTTTGATTCAGAAACGCTTTGGTTGCGCAAAATAAAAAAAATAAATATGTATTAGCATGAATATATGCATTACATATCATTTCTGTCAAGAAAGAGGAAAACCATATTTAATTTTGAATGGACCAATAGAAATGTTCCAAAATGACAGCCATTGCCCAAAACACATTAAAAACGCATGGCCTAACTAGTCACAACTCAAAGCGTTGGGGAAAGCTCAGAATCAGAATCTGACTTTATTTGCTAAGTATGCTTTGGTTACAGATAAATAAATGTGCAGTACAGAGAAAGAAGAGTGAGAGTAGAGTGAGAGAACATCTGGATATGGATGTATGTATGTAGTAGACTGTATTCAGAGTGTAGTGTTGTAATGTTCAGCTGTTCATGAGTGTGATGGCGTGTGGGAAGAAGC
Source organism: Megaleporinus macrocephalus (assembly GCA_021613375.1). Taxonomy (NCBI): domain Eukaryota; kingdom Metazoa; phylum Chordata; class Actinopteri; order Characiformes; family Anostomidae; genus Megaleporinus; species Megaleporinus macrocephalus. Next base: position 14,045,808 of record CM038727.1, read on the forward strand.
TTCTCTGAAGTCTGGAGGTCTTGATTCTCAACTGGCTGAAACGCCGACCTGAGGGAAGATACTGGAACAGTATCTGGAACAGCTGTGTGACATGTTGTGGAAGTTAAAGAATCTTTCTCAAAATGACAAAACAACACACACAAGCTAGCTACGTATTTGTAAAACGTCCTGTTCAAAACCAGTATAGACTAACCATAAATACTGTAACGTGAGGTATTTTGTCAAGAAGCTCCACTCGCCAGCCAACAAGGCAAAACAAAAGAACAGGTGCAAACTCACTGCTGACTCCCACTCACCAAGCTGTTAGCTGGCTAAGCTAAAAACAAAGCCCCCCTTGCTAGAATCTGAATGCAGCATCGAGTCTACTCCTAGAAAAAACCCACTCGTATTCAGCCTCTTCACCATAAAAGTGCATGTAAAAGTGAACCTAATACACAGAACACATACTTTCTCGTTTGTCAGTGGGTGAGATTACTGCCTGGAATAAATACTGCCCTCCTAAGTGCACCAATAACTCAACCTATCTTAGCTGAGTTTACACTCATCAGCTTTACGCATTTCAGCTTAGGCTTGTTGTGTGTCATCTTTACCCAATAAAGGTACCCAATAAACCCACAGGTAGCCAATAAAAAAGAGGCTACAACAGAACCGACGAGCTTTGCAAGGCTAATCAGGGAGACAGATTAAAAAAGCTCAGAGTGAAGATAAGTATTAATTCACTGGCGTATGTTAACATTACCTAATATGGGCTGAGTAAGAAGAATCACACCTGAGGGATGATTCTGATGCTCCTCAGAATGAAGCACAATCAGTGCTAGTTTCTTCAGTCTGTCTATTTACCGCTGTGTGATGTGGCTTTGAATAACAAAGATTCGTTCTGCTCCTTCACGGCTTTTCAGTACTCATTACACCGTCTTAATGAAGCTGCTTTGACACTGAACGTGTGAAACTCACAGATTTGCTTTTAAACGTGTTCCTTACAACAGAATATGTGGCACAGACGTCTGCCGCTGCGCTCTTCGTTTACTGAGCTCGCCCCTGGGCTCAGGGCAGACGTGTAGGGTCATACAAAGTTCAGATGCTTTTAGCCAAAGTCACACCACCCTGTTATTCATGTTGGAGGACCTACCAGACAAAACAAGTGCAAAACAAGAGTTCAAGGGAAGATTTTTGAGGGAGGCTGAAAACCCTTCACTACCACTATGTTGGAACAGTGTAGGCCGAAGTTCACAGATTACAGTAGCTAGCTAGCTTACACCTACAGTTTAGCTAGTGTACATAAGCGTTGGACTTATACTTAATGTAGCTACGTATGCAGGCACATATAAATTCCCACATTAACAAAACCAGATAAAATCCTTGCCATTACTTTATAGGTCTTTCTGTAAGGTTTCTCCCTGGAATGAAACAAGCAATGTTCCCTTCCTTAGTGATATCATAAATAATCTAATGAGATTTACTCACATTGGCTGATTTAGAGCCAGATACCACAACAATTAAACAGAAGCAACATGCTGAAGTAGACACAGACAGGGAAAAAAGAACCTGTATGTAAATAAGCTGTGTTGTCATACGTTTTAGCCAGCTATGCTAATATTAGTTATTTGAGCTAGCTCACTTGCTAGTAGCTAACGTTACCTATACTAGCTGCTTGCTTTCCATCTCGATGCCAAAACAGAGTAAATTAAAGCTGTTAGCTAAGTAGAAATCTCTTTATTTAAGACAATCTACTTCAAACAGTGATATAATCACACAGCATGGCTGCTACATACAGGTTGCTGTTGGGTTTGTGATGCTAATAAAGGTGCGACTGCACTGAAGTTGGCTTTCTATTTGCCAGCTCGTTTTGCAAATTTAACTGTTTCACCATAATAAGTGGCGCCTGCATTCTGGCACCTTAGCATTTAAGGTGGGGCAGATCATTTGACAACAACTTTTAACTTATTTAAAGATAAATGTTAATTGTGGCTGTTCACAGTTAGGCTGATTAGAAAGGGAATGAAAAGTGTTGACACAACCGGTATGGTTGATTTCTTCACATAGTCTGCCATTTTCATTGCTGTTGTTCTGTTGTTCGTGTTCTGGTGGGCTGTATGTACATTTTGGGGGTGCCAATAACAATAAGACTGTTACGTAAATGTTTAGAATTTTAGAGTCTGCCTCTTTTCAGCCTATCCTGTCTTGCAAATGTGGGATTTGTATTTGAAGAAGAAACAACAGTGTTTAAAGTTGACTGTGTGTCAGTACAGTTTACCAGATTACATTTTATGGCACAAAATCATGTGTTATCACAAATAACATCATGCTCGTGATGATCTGCTGCCACCAGCTGTGATGGTATTTGTACTAATGCACTCATATTGTTAATTAATGTGGAACCGACATATATATCCGAATTAAATATAATAAAGTGCTTATTTTTCAATGCAGAAGTCTAAAATGTCTGTCTTGGATTTTCTCCAGAGGGCAGGACAGGAGTGCCGTTCGTGGATGCTAACATGAGAGAGCTCTTTCTGACCGGGTTCATGTCCAACAGGGGGCGGCAGAATGTTGCCAGCTTCCTCACCAAAGACCTGGGGCTGGACTGGAGGCTTGGAGCCGAATGGTTCGAGTATCTGCTGGTGAGAAATAGGATGTGGTTGAAGCTGTGCTGCAAGAAATGGCGATTTGAAGCTTCTTGGTTAAATGTGGCGGTTGTAGATCAATATATTACATCAGTCCTAGGAGCATACAATATGATGTCATTTCATTTATTATAATATGGTAAGAATTGCATTGAGACTTTTCTGGGCTGCCACATGACACATTTGACTCAGGACACTTCAAAGCAACATGTTCTCTTTTTTTCGACTGTGGCCATTCTTTATCACTGTCGTGTTTATTCAGTGAGGCACCTTTATCTTCTGAAGTGCAGGTGGACTATGATGTTTGCAGCAACTACGGTAACTGGCTGTACAGCGCTGGAGTAGGAAATGACCCGAGAGAAAACAGGAAGTTCAATATGATCAAACAAGCATTGGACTATGATAGTCATGTAAGTTCACTCTGAGAAACATAACGAGCTGGTACTCGGGATGGGTATCAACAAGCGGTACTAAAATGGTTCCGTTTTTCCATGAGTCAGTTCTGAAATATTGATATGGTCTTGGATAAACTGGGCTGCTGTTGGTATCTATGAAATTTTAATTTTATGTAGGCATTTATTATAATTAATTCTACATAGCAGGCATTTTTAAAAGATTGATATTGGTTTGGATCGTTCTGTGTTGGCATCAATCCGGGCTTTCTTTTCTAAATTTAATTGTAATGCAGCCAAATATAATATGTATAAAGAGGTGGAAAATACTAGTAACCTCAGGAAACATATGTAATTTGAAGCAGTGTTGACCACTTTAACAAAGTTGCTGCTGCTTCTAGAGGACTGTGCAAAGGATGTAGACACTGTTTAGTCTCTATTTTAGACACCATTATTTTTAGACAGTGTGATATTTAAAAAGTTGTCTTAAATATTCAAATAGTATCAATACAATAAGTAGCCATTTTACACATATCAGTGTGTTTAATTAACCCTTTCCAAGCTTTTCCTTGTGGCCACCCAGTAATATTTGCAGTTATCGTCTAATACCTGCTTTGACTACTCAGTACTTTATTAAGCTAAAAGCCAAAAGACTGCTGATTAAGGAATGTAATAAATTCATACAATGTCTGGGGCATCCAAGAGAAATCTGGAACTATACTTCTTTCAGAATAAGCTATTCATGTTACTTTGTATTGGGTTTATGCTTATGTACATCTGTTCTAATGATATTTGGTGTTATTACTACTGACAGTACAGTTATTGCTAAGATAAAGCTTCTTACATGCCTTCTTAGAAGACTTTTGCACAGTAGTATAGTTTTCAGCACAGCCTCCCAGTGTTCTGATGAATCCTGCTGCTTAGTTGAAATGTCCTGCCATGGCACATATTTATAGGTAGCTCTGTACATAAAACTGCAGGTGGGATATTTAGATTTGTAAATCAACTTATTAACAAGGCTACCAGGATTAAATCTATGAAGTTGGAGTCATCATCTAATCACTCAACCTTAAATGATGCAGCTGTTGCATTACATTATAACAACTTCAGCATTAAAACTGACGACTAGGAAGGTGACTTTAGCCTTGTGTTAAAACTATACAACTCCTAACACTACCTTGACCTGCCCCTGCGTTGCATAACAGAATATATTTTTATCGATATTCGATAAACACATTATTAGATTGCTGATGACAAAGCATATAAAATTACTTTATATACACATCATGTCATTAAAGTACCAACACAAACTGTTAGAAGTATAATAGGTGCGCTGGAACTGAACTCTATATGATGCAGATGCTTTGCGCTAAATGCATGTGATTGCTTATAAAGTGTGTGTGTTTATGCAGGGAGACTATATAAGGCTATGGGTGCCAGAGCTGAAGGGCATCGTGGGTGGAGATGTTCACACCCCATGGGCCCTGAGCAGTGCTACGCTGTCTCATGCCGGAGTAGTACTGGATAAAACATACCCGTCTCCTATCGTCAAGGCACCTGAGTGGAGTCGACACATCAACATGAAACCAGTAAGAGTCACGTAGGGTTTCTACAGCAGTGTCCACTTCCCCAAATGTTAACTTTTATAATGTACTGAACCTGAACTTGACGTCCTGTAGTATTTAGCCCCTTAAACTGCAATCTTAACGTTCAGTTATTAAATCCAAGGCTAGTCTTTTAAAACTTAACTGTAAATATTAAGTTTCCAGTTTTTAATGTTACGGTACTTAATGTTACGGTACTTAATGTTACGGTACTTGGCTGCATGGTTGGAGATGATAAACACTAGGCAAGTTGGAAATGATGACCAAACTGCCATAACGCTTATGTTATATTGATTACATAACAAAAACTGCTCTGCTCTTTTTCACACAAATCCAAAAATACACTTAACTTATAATAATGCTCTATAGATACAGACATTTTAGAGAGTTCTGAAATATCTCATTGTGTTGAATGGGGTTTTTATGTTGTATTAAACTCTGCTAACCTCACAGCAAGTTGCAGTGATATATGCATGAATTATTCAATAACTGCATTGAAACATTCAGTAATAAACTTTATAATTTAGCAACAACTACAGATTATTTGCAAGTACTATGAATAAATCAGTAACTACTAGAGTATTATTCAATACTCTTATAAATTGTTCAGTAAGTACTATAATATTTTGTTAGCACTACAATTTGTTCAGTGACTACTAAACATTTTTCAATTATGACTACAAAATATTCAGTAGCTACAAGTTATTCAGTACTTAAAATAAATGATTCAGCATTTACTACAAATACATTTAGTCAATACTATGAAATGTTCAGCTACTCCTAAAACTTTTTCAGTAAGTACTAAAAATATTTAGCGACTGAATTATTCAGTAACTAGGATCATTAATCAAGTAAGAATTACAAGTTATTTAACAAGTATATAAATTAACCTGTGTGTACTGTAAATTAATTAGTAAATACTATGAATTTTTTACTATGAATTATTCAGTTTTTCTTCATATTTAGTAACAACTGTTAATTATTTAGTAACTAATACTTTTTTCCATTGATGGCTATTTATTATTTAGTGACCTAATTACTATAAAATGTTTAGTAAAAAAAATGTACAAATAAATGTATAAATTAATAACTATTTTGAATTATTCAGTAACAATTATTTATTAATTACCACCTGAAATTTTCAGTGCCTGTTATTTTGGTTAATTACGTATAATGAATTATTCAGTCTAACGTCTATGTTTTTTTCTTTAACTACTATGAAACCGTGTAAGCTGAATAGTTATTTTGTAATTACTACTTTAATTTTCTGCAGTCTGGTGCGGGTTCTGCAAGAGGGAGGAAGGGGCCCTCACACACACCACGGCAGCACAGAGACAGAGGCATCGACTTCTACTTCTCCAAAAGCAAGAACCTTTAAAGAGGACAGTACTGAAGATTCCACTCGCTGGTTTAGCAGCACAAGTGAAAAGTACAGCTTTTTTTTTTTTTTTTAAGAGTTCAGCTAAATCCACTCAGGAGACTGCATTACGTTACATGTTCTTTTATTACATCACTGTCACTGTTTACATGCAGAAAGATATAATAAATCCTTTAACCTTTTCATCTGTTTGCTTTTCATGTGTGTCAGTTTGTGTATGCTGTAAAACTGGCTGCCTTTGAAAAAAGGTTTTGTTTATTTTATTTGATTTATTGTTTGTTTGTAATGAAATGTCATCAAATAGTTTGAGCTGATTGAAAAAGATTGTACTATTGTGTTTTTGAGAGGTACACATTCCTGGTACAAAGTTGTCATCAGTGTTTACTTTGGTATAATTTGAAATTAATATTCAAAAAGAAATTTGCATGTTCTCACCGTGCTTGAGTGAGTTTCCTCTGGTTACTCTGATTTCCTCCCACAGTGCAAACACATGCATGTTAGGTTAATCGGCCAGTTTAAATTGCCCCTAGGTGTGAGTGTGAGTGCGTGTGTGCATTAGTGTGTGTTGGCCATGGGACGGACTGGCGACCTGTCCATGTTGTAGGCTGGGATTAGCTCTGGCCCCACCGTGACTCCAACTAGTGGGATAAAGTGGACGATAATGGATAGATGGATATTTAAAGGTTTATATATTTAAATGCATGCAAGAAACTCATTAATTAAGGCCTTCCAGCGGCTTTCAGACCCCAAACTACCATTAATATTATTGATAATATTATTATTATTATTATTATTATTATTATTATTATTATTATATTCTGTTTTCTGTAGTAGCTTGTGCTCTATATCTGAATTTCACAGAATTTGTGATTTTGTGTCATTGTCATGTTTTTGTTTTTCATTGTTCACTTACTACAAAACTTGCATTCACAAATGCCTGTGATGTCAGCCAATCCTGCCCGCTAGCCTAGCAGCTGATCTAGAATGATGAATACAGCCTAGCTAGCTTTAACACCCCTCTTGGTTGTCCAGCAAACTTGTTTTAAGATTAAACAATGATTTCATTTAGCCTAAAGACTAGTTTTACTGTTTCCAGCAGCGAACAGAAGCAAACTGAGAAAACATATAGGTAGCCAGATAACTTTTACATGTTGTTCTCATCTGACTACTGTTGTTGGTTGTTGGAGTGGTCCATTCTCTCCATTATAATGATTATGATCAGCCCCCAAAACATTTGTAGTTGTCCAAAAGTTCCTCCTACCTTCAACATACATCATCAGAAAGGAGCTTTCCAAGTCTTCAAACCAGAGAAAGCTGTACGGGCTACTGCGGCACTACTGCAGGAAGCAGGTGGGCTTGTTCACAACAAATCAAAGCGTTTTTAAGGGAACGTCCCTTTAATTTCATACCATCAGGTTTAACATTTAATTCACCTTTACAGTTAATATTGATTATATGAATTATCAACATTTGTGTTCATATTTACTCACTGAGCACTTAAATAAAGTGCACATCCACTCACACCAGCACAACGCACCACCACTACTACGTCAGAGCGATCAACAACTCACATAATACCTGCTCTGTGATGGTCCTGTGGGGGTCCTGACCCTTTGGGAGAACAGGGTAAAGGGTACTTACAATGTATACAGAGATATACAGCAGGATATCTGTAACTAGTAGCTCTGGTAGTGGTCAGTGGGTGTAGATACAAGGACATAAAGAAAGAGAGCTGTTTGTTCAGCAAGTAAGAGCAAATGAGAAAGACCACACTCTGACACAGCAGAGACTTGTGTTGGTCCCCCTGTGTTATAAATAGGAAGTGGAGATTCATGGCTGTCTATATAAAGCCTACAGTTACAAGAAAAGGGAAGTGAAACACAGCTGGTTAATAACTGCAGATGAAATGAACATACATGGAAAGGAAAGTTTAATGTTTATTTGGGTTAATTTATCATATTAGTGATAGACATACGCTCTACTTTGCATTCTGTAAGCTCTAAATTGTGTTTATGTGGGTTTTTAGCAAATGCTTCTGTTTCTGCTGTATATTTTTTAGCAGCTGTGGGTCACATGCTTCCGTAAGTCTGGTTTGTCCATATTTGGTGTTACCGGAAAGCAGTTCTTCCTGAGGTTGGGAAACGCCTCCTAGATCAGCTTTCAGAAAAAGCGTTGAACATTACTCTGAAATGCCATGACCTGTAAGCTATGAGGTACATAACCACATCCACGCAATCAAAGCACAGGACGCCAAACTCCACCAGTCAATCCCAGAGCAGGAACATGTACTACCAACCGGTTCTACAACAGAGGAGGTATTGATGTGATCCAAAATACATATTTAAACCAAGTGTTGATTGATAACTACATAACTACAGACACGAATTAGCAGGGACAAAAGGACAAATGTATAGAAATGTATAGACTTTACATCGAAAATACCTTAAAGGAGCAATGTTTAAGATTTTTAGTGAAAAACTTTTAAAATCAAGTGAAATTTTCAACACAGTGTGAAGAAATAACCACTATGTTGGTGTGACAAAGTGTCGTGTTGCAGAGATATCTCCTTTTATCTTTAACAAGCTAACGTCCTGTCTTGTTATACCACTTTGTGAAAGTGAGTCAACGTAGCATTGCATCAAATCAGTCCAACATGCGAGGCTGAAGAAGTAGCGCTGCTGCCCCAACAGCGTATTCTAACCTCTTGTTAATATTGTTGAAGGTTCTGCTCCTGGTTACATCGTTTAAGTACAGACAGCCAATGAAAAAATAACAGAACATCCAATGATGGCTGATGCTCTTTGGTAAGTGACCATTATTAATGATGGAATCTTGGTAAAAGCCCATGTTCAGGAATATAAATTAAAGCAGTGTGTAAGCCTCTAGCGGTGAGTTTGCAATTGCAACCTACCCCTCCCTCAATTTCAATCCTGAGTTCATTTTGTTTCTTCATGTCTTCTCTTCTTTGACGCCGTGGATTCACTCCTTAGCTTTTTCTGGTACATAATTACAAGAAGCTGACAAATAAGGAGTAATTCTGATAAAGTTTAATAAGTTTTATGCACTAAACCCTGCAAACACAGTTACGTTGTGACAACATACTGTTTTGTAATCCCTCATTCATTCCATTATAACTGCATATATTGTGACAACATTGTGACAAGGTTGTTCAGACAACATAAAAGAACTACCTTCTGACAACAGTGTAAGAAAGTAGACAACGTTCTGTGTTTGCTGGGTCCTGACAAATACGTACTACAGTAGGACATTCAACCAGGATTCTTCTTCTTTTTACGTCTTCCAGAAGGAGCTTTAGCGCTTTTAGCTGCTTCAACGTAAAACGTGAAATGCTCTCTTTACAGCCAGCATGAGGTGTTTTCTCCACATGGCAGTGTTTGTTGAAAGAGGTATGTATATTTATAATGTATAGTGCTCATTCTAATCTAACAGAAACACAGTTTGTAGTTACAGGTAATTATACGCTAATAAAAACACATAGCTTTGTTTATTATATACCATTCCTGCTAATAGATCTTCCTAAATCTTACACAGTGCTCCATTAAGTCCACACTGCCCATCTTCCCCATACCACCAATCAAGGGCCACTAATTATAATACAACACTGAAGGAGGACAAGAGAAAGCGTATTATTTGGACTTATGTTCCAAATGGTATACTTACATTACACTCTAAAAAAACTTTTTCAATAAGTACATTTGTGTCACTTAATTTTTCACATGCAGCTGTTTAGTCATGGACCTTCTTATTTAAAAAAGGCCCTTTGTGCTCATTTTACTTTTTATATTTATTTATATAATAATAAAAAGTATACTGTACTGTTTTAATAATAAAAAGTATACTGTTTTATTTCTCTGTTTTTTTGTATTGAGTGCCTTGCTATACCTTTACTGATGTAACACTGTGATTATCTTATCTTCAATACTTATAATTTTATTTTTTGGCTCTACTGAGTCACGTGCTTACATTTTCCCAAAACACTATATTATATTTTTCATGCTGTACATCTGTATTCACCCCTGTGTCTGAAACTGTTGGAGCTCCTGTGTCTTTAAGCCCCGCCTCCAGATGAGTCAAGTGTGCTCTGATTGGCCAGCTCGTCCGCTCTATTCTGACTTGTCAACCTTCTAATTGGCCGGCCTTTTAAACTCTAAGCTAGTTTACCATCTGGTTTATACAGCCTTCCATTGAGTTACATACTCACCATTTCTCTGTCTGGCGTGTACTTTAGGCTATAACTAAAGGAAACTTGTGGCTAGTTATTGTAGTCCATGGCTATGAATGAATACACTGAGACCATTAACTACTGCACTAAGGACACAGTTGACTACTTTGATGGCACAAATTACTGTACTGAGGTCAAGTATTTACATATTTAGGCCACAAATTACTATATCGAGGCCACAAATTAACATATTGAGGTCGTGATTGACTATATTGAAGCCACAATCTACTGGAAAAGAAGAAAAACTCGAGAAAGGTGGCACAATTTTAGAAGAGCCGAATTTGATTTTGAATAAGAGTAGCAAACGTGTTAAATAACGAATTCAAATAGGTACTAATAGTTGTGCCTCCAGCATTTAGTATACTGAATTTTCAGCACTGCAGAACAGTCTTTACTTTGTAGTAAAGTGAGTCATAAATGGGTTAAAACGAGTGGAAAAACAATATATATAAAAAAATCCCTCGTCATCTATTGGGTAGATACTCGTTGCGTCATAGTGACGCAGTCGGTTGATGTTTCCTCATTCTCGGAGCTGTACTCACAACTTCTGTGAGTCAAACTGAAGTTCTCGAAGTGCGAGTTTCGTGTAAACAGGTCCGGAAACGAGGATCTGCTGATGGAGCTGTGAGCTGCTAGTGGACGAGTGAAGAAAAACCCTGAACAGATCCTGATCAGTCGAATGAGCTCGAATATGGCTTCAACAGCGTCACCACCATCATCCTCATCATCATCATCGATTGACTACGATTCGATCCCAGCCAATGTTCTGAAGTTCAGCGCGAGAAAGAAACTCGGACTTTTCTTAAACCCCACCAACACAGTGGCCGCCGACTGGAGGGACATCGCCGAGAGAATGGGCTTCAGCTACCTGGAGATCAAGAACTACGAGAAGAGAGAAAACCCCACTCAGAACCTGCTGGACGAGTGGGAGACTCAGCCGGACGCCACGGTGGGCAGGCTGTTGCTTTTCCTTGAGGAAGCTGAAAGGAAGGACATTATTTCAGAGCTGAAACCCCTCATAGGTGGGTTCCACCTCGCTGTGTTTGTAGAAAGTCTAAATCCTGCTTTGTCACACTGGAAATGACACGTACCGTACAAACATCTGAAACGTATGGAGAGCTGGAGGTGACAGGGAGATTATATTAATAAGCCGTGAGTATATGGAGGCCACAAGTTAATATATTGAGGCCCCGTGTTACTATATTGAGCCCACCGTTCACTTTATTGAGGCTACTAATTAAAATAGCCTACTGAGGCCACAAGTTAAGTTTCTCACAACTTGTGACCACGATATAGTAATTTGTGGCTAGTTATTGTAGTCCATGGCTATGAATGAATAGACCGTTAACTACTGCACTAAAGACACAGTTGACTATTTTGATGGCGCAAATTCCTGTATTAAGGTCAAGTATTTACATATCGAGGCCACAGATTACTATATTGAGGCCACAAATTAACATATTGAGGTCATGATTGACTATATTGAGGTCATGATTGACTATATTGAGGTCATGATTGACTATATTGAGGTCATGATTGACTATAGTGAGGTCATGATTGACTATATTGAGGTCATGATTGACTATATTGAGGTCATGATTGACTATATTGAGGTCATGATTGACTATATTGAGGTCATGATTGACTATATTGAATCCTTGAATGACTATATTGGGGCCACAAATTGACACAGTTGACTATTTTGATGGCGCAAATTACTGTATTAAGGTCAAGTATTTACATATCGAGGCCACAAATTACTATATTGAGGCCACAAATTAACATAGTGAGGTCATGATTGACTATATTGAGGTCATGATTGACTATATTGAGGTCATGATTGACTATATTGAATCCTTGAATGACTATATTGGGGCCACAAATTGAACATAGCCTACGTTAAGTTTTTCAGAACTTTTGACCACAATATAGTAGTCCATGGCTATGAACTAATTCATTAAAGCCATGGAATACTATAGTGTATAATAAACTATTTTGATGCCATAAGTTAATAAAGGTCACGTATTTACATATTGAGGCCATAAATGACTATATTAAGGGCACAGGTTACAATACTGAGGCCACCAGTGAACATGATTGACTATATTGAGGTCATGATTGACTATATTGAGGTCGTGATTGACTATATTAAATCCTTCAGTGACTTTATTGGGGCCACAAACATAGCCTACAGAGGCCACACGTTAAGTTTTTCATAACTTGTGACCACAATATAGTCATTTATGTCCCAAGTATAGTAATTGGTGACTCAGTATAGTAGTCCATGGCTATGAACTAATTCATTAAAGCCATGGAATAATATAGTGTATAATGAACTATTTTGATGCCATAAGTTAATATAGGTCACGTATTTACATAATGAGGCCATAAATGACGATATTGAGGGCACAAATTACAATATTGAGGCCACCAGTGAACATATTGAGGTCATGATTGACTATATTGAGGTCATGATTGACTATACTGAATCCTTCAATTACTATATTGGGGCCACAAGCATAGCCTACAGAATTTAGTCATTTATGGCCCAAGTATAGTAATTGGTGACTTAGTATAGTAGTCCATGTCTATGAACTAATTTATTGAACTAATTTATTATTATAAGCCATGGAGTACTATAGTGTATAATGAACTATTTTGATGCCACAAGTTAATATATTGAGGTCACGTATTTACATATTGAGGCCATGAATTACTATATTGAGGGCACAAATTACTATACTAAGGCCACCAGTGAACATATTGAGGCCATGATTGACTATGTTGAAGTTAAGTTTCTTTAACTTGTGACCACAATATAGTCGTTTGCAGCCCAAATATATTAATTTGTTACTCAATATAATAGTCCGACTAATTCATCAAGACCATGAACTACTACAGTGTACTATAGTGTAGTATTTTCACTATATTAAACAATTGAGACCATGATTGACTATGTTGAAGCCACCACCTACTTCCCTGAATCCTCGATTGACTCTATTGAGATCACCAATTACTGTGTTGAGGCCATGAATTACTATATTAATAAACTAACAGTGTATCAAGTTGCGAACGTGCCTTAATAATAAAAAAAAATATCAAAACGTCACCTTATAGGCTCCACAAAAATGTGTCAGGTAGATTATAAATAAAATATGCTACATCAGCACAATTCAGCAGCTGTGTTGACGTGTTATATTATATTTTATTCACGTGCAACCATTTTACACATGGAAATTATTTAGATTCAAAGCACATTTCAGCTTTAAAAAGATCAGTATTAACACTGCAGCACTTTCTACAGGATTCCTATAAGAATCTTACAGCATGCGCAGATTTACTACTAGTGCTGCTCAGATAAGACTTAGTAGGAAGATTATAGGAAGGAAATCATTCTGCATTATTAAATAACTATAATACAGTACATTATATAGTCTTATATTATTGTTATATCATGTCTTTTTAACCGGATACAGTATACCAGTTCACATTGTTCATATTTAGCTCTAATATTCTTTCAAAAACTATGAATTTTTGTATTTAAAATAAGGTGCTGACAACAAATATCATTCATCAACTGCTATATTATAGTTACACTGGGACAGTTCAATGTTATACTAATTAACAAAAATGTGCAATGTATCTCCATATTGTAAAAACACTGCAAAAGCCCTACCTGTAATGACCCGTAAACATGATTCTGATCTTCTCTATGCTTGTGTAGATGACAGCTGCATGAGGTTTTTGGAGAAGCCTGTTCAAGTTCCAGTGGTGGATAGTGGACATCAGGACCGAAGCATCACAATCCACGATGGTTCGTCAGACACTGTTTACATTGGTCACTGCATTACTCACAATATGTTTTGGGAAAAGGTCCACGTCCAAACTCCTCCTCTCCATCATTACACGCTCTATATAAACCACTCCTCTGCCCTCACCTTCTCGTGACCAAATTCGTGACGTACTCACTCTTCGCTTGGCAAAGGGGGTGTCTGGCTTCAAAACCTAGCAGCAGAAGCCACCCAGCACTTCAGCCCCAAGCTTCTCAGAGTTCCCCCTCCTTGCCCTGCCTTAGTGGTCCGCACTTCGCAAAATGTTGTTTGGCCATAGGTTGTGCTAAATTCCGGACCACTGGGAGATCACAGTATCCCGGCTCAGAATCTACAACGTCCACCTAAAAGCGTTCAGCTGCTGTCACAGTAAACTGATGCTTGTCTGGTATCTGGGGGGGTATAGAGCGTGGTCTGGAAAAGTACATTAGAATTGAAGAGTGGTTTGGTTAGAGCTATGTATAGTTTATGCTGTGGCAGTTTGTATGATGGTCTACAAGAATCTAGTAGATGATGGAAGAAGCTCTAAGTGGTTAGCGTGCTATCTTCAGTAGAAATCTCTGCAACATGATACATAGGTATCTGTGACACACCACCAAAAGTATTATTTCTTCAAATTTTAGTGAATTATTAGAATTTTTCACACTCTTAAAGTCTGAAGTTTGATCAAAAGTCAGTAGTCTGTGTGTCCCCAGCTTTATGAATGTCAAGCACGCCTAGAGTAGTTCCAGAGAAACCCAAGCTTTGATTTTCGAAGTGGAAATAATGAGATGTAAGGGGTTTTGAACACATCATTACATAAAACAAAAGACACTGCATGAGTTTCATAAAACTCAACACAGGCTGTAACACTTTTACATTTCCTGACGTATATATCGTCGCTGTCCAATGAAAAACAAGTATCTATATTTTTGTTGATTTTAAGTTTTCTACATCATTTGAACACACCAATGGTTGTTTACATAGTGTGGCAATTTCATGATGAATGGACCATATAGAAGTGCTCCAAAATAGCTTGGAAAAAATTCTGGTTCCATTGACTTACATTGAAAGTAAAGTATGTTTTTGTTCTCTGCTGTAAAATTGCAGTTTTGAAGATACTTGTTTTTCATTGGACAGCAACGATTTCTACGTCAGAAAATGTAAAATATTAATGTAAAATGATACAGGACCTGCATTTTTAAAAATACCATTTGACCTTCGTGCTGTGTTAAAAACTCTTGGTAAATGGTCCAGTAGATGTGCTCCGCAATCACATGTACAATATTCTGGTTCCATTAACTTCCATGCAAAGTTCCTGTAAAGTTTCAGTTGAGTATGAAGATTTGTTGGCGACGGATTGTTGTTACGTTGTAATGTAGTGATTATTAGCATCACATGAAAGTAGCACCTGCATTAGCAGCCCTGTGTATTTAGCTGTGTGTGTTTTTTGTCTTCAGGTCTCTCGCCAGAGATGTTTGACGCCTTTATCTGCTACTGCCAGAGTGACGTCCAGTTCGTGCACGAGATGATCAGACAGCTGGAGCATACGGCTTACAACCTGAAGCTGTGTGTGTTCGACCGGGACGTCCTTCCTGGCACCTGCGTGTGGACCATCACCAGCGAGCTGATCGAGAAAAGGCAAGCGTGGTCTGGGGAGTCCTCTCCGGTCTTTGTGAGCTGGTTTCGGGGAAGCCGGTTGGGGTGCACTGTGTTATGCGTGAGTGATGAAATTAATAGAAATCTCACTGTGCTGCTCTACAGGTGTAAGAGGATGGTGGTGGTCATATCGGATGACTACCTGGATAGCGATGCCTGCGACTTCCAGACCAAGTTCGCTCTCAGTCTTTGTCCGGGTAAGTGTTTCTCTGGCTGATGAGCTTCATTAGACTTTTTGTGTTGAGCTTCTTGAGGCACATGCTCTGTACACTGTACAGATAGAGCTGATAGTGCCGTATAGTATCTCAGTGAGAGCTTCCTGTGGCCTTTTCTGCTTCCGGCTGTGCGGTAATGAGTGCTGTCGTGATTACTTGAACTAGTATTCAGTCTAAATTGATTTGGACTTGGTTTTGAATTTCATGATGAATTGATCCGTAGAAGTGTTTTTAAAATTACTTGGAATTATTATTATTTTTTACATTCATTTACATTGAAAGTTAATGTTTCCCCTGGAAAGTTTTGATATCCTTGTTTTTCTTTGGGCTGCTACTGTATCTTATAGTAAGAAACAGGAAGAAACTGGGACATCGTTCAGAGAGGTTCATTGTAGAGAAACTTACAGACTCTTTACAGTGGTGGTGATAGTAACCAGGGGTCACAATGTCTACAATGCAAATATACCCACTTGTACTTACTCTAAATACTGACCAGTAAGCCCACTTGTGTCGTTCATGTGTTTGTGGCTTTATATTAATGTATAACTAACAGATATGTTTACCTGGAGAACAGTTTTCTCTTAAAATGGCCAGCATATAGCAGCCCTCCCTCATGAATACAGTCTAGAAATATATAGTCGCTGTCCAATAGAAAACATGTATCGTAATTTTCATCGATTTCTATTTTTCTACATCAATTAAAAGCAGCAGCTGCTGTTTACATTGTGAGCAAAGTTCACAATGACTGGACCAATAGAAATGCTTCAAAATACCTTGGGACAAAATTCTGGTTCCATTGACTTCCATTGAAAGTGAAGACAGTTTTTGGCCTCTCCTGTAAAGTTGCCATTTTTGAGATGCTTGTTTTTCATTGGACAGCGACGATATGTTTATTTTACAGCTATCATAAGAGGCACTAAATGTTTCAGATGTTTCAGATATCTGGGTTCTGCCACCACCTGCCAACTCAATTCTGAGTCATGGATCATGCATTCCATATCAAACCAGTCTTAATTAATAAAATAATTGAAAAGGCTTTAATCGTGATTTTTCTCCCCCTCTATAGGAGCTCGCACCAAACGGCTGATCCCCGTAGTGTACAAGCCCATGAAGAGGCCTTTTCCCAGCATTCTTCGCTTCCTGACTGTCTGTGACTACACCAGACCGTGTACGCAGTCCTGGTTCTGGACCCGACTGGCCAGGGCCCTCTCTTCCACCTAAGCGGCACGAATGCAGAGTGTCCAGCTCAGTGACCACTAGAGGACTGGAGCTAGTCTGTCACGTTGTTTACATACGAGACTTTCCGGGATGCTGCTGTGCTAGTAAGCATTCTGAACATCCTGGTGTTCCAGTGTAAACGAGTTGATTCTCTTACGCTGCTTCTTATAGGCTGCTTTCTCGGCTGCAGTTCGACAGTGAAGTGCCTGTTTCAGATCTTTTTCTATACGGTTACACACGGTATCCAAACATTATGTAGACCATCAGAGTAAATGTGTGACGGAACAGGCTTTTAGGGAACTCCACAGGACGTTCACCGCACCGTTGTTTCTGTGCACCACTTATATTACGGTTTGTTAGAAGCGTGGCTAAAACAAGGCTCTACAGATGTGGGATAAATATTGTGCTAAAATAAATACTGGAAAAAGCAGATCACAGTAAAAATGAAACCAGGAACAGTTTTTTTTGCAGAACAAAATCAAAAACAGGAAGACGATCACTTTCAGCTGTTCCTCAATGAACACTCTATTCTAGAAGTGCATTGGACAAAAGTGCTTGTGCAAAATTCTAGATCCCATTAATGAAATATTACTAAAGTCATATAAAAAATAGAAATATATCCTATATAGAGTGAGAACGTACTCATTTTTAATTATTCTTAAGTATCAAAATGAAACAGTTTTGTATCACTGCAGCTGTTAAGCACCACCCGTTTACACTGACGGTTAGAAGGTCATTTACATAAACAGCATGTTTAGGTGTAAGGGATAACAAATAGGGGCAAAGGGGTCATGTAGATGAGTTATCGCTGTTTTGAATAAAAGAGGGTCACAATATAAATAAACAAAACTCTCAAAGACTATGATCTATATTAATGGAGAGGGTACAGTAGTATTAATAACTATTTTGTATCTCTCCACACTCGTTTTAAGGAGTTTGGGGTTCTGATCTTATAGCATTTTGCATGTTTTTTGTTAATCATTCATTAATCTGGCTCTGCTGTTCATTATATCATCATTATATACATTTTCTGCATTATTTACAGCATTTGCCGATCAATGGACCAATAGATATGTGCCACAATCACTAGGATATGCTATGTGTAGAGGAGATTCACCCCCTTGGAGAGTTCAGGCCCATCAAACCTGGCTCATATAGTCAGATATCCCTGAAGGCCTTGATTGTCTGAATCAGGTGTGTTAGATAAGGGTTGGAGCTAAACTCTGCCGGGTGGTAGATCTCCAGGACCAAATTGAGCCCCCCTGGAGTAACACTTCTTTGCTTTACCTACCATTCCTGCCCTCTGCTACCGATTTTGGCTTGGCTAGCGTTGACATATACTGAGCAATGCTTGCAGCTTCTGTCTGGATGTGTCTTTTAATGCTTTCTTATTCCAGCAGTGGCAAAATGTGACAGTGTTACAGAGAATATGGCGCGTGTATTTAAGAGCCTAGCTGTAAATGGAGCACAGCACACACTATTTATTTTCCCTCTCATTTCAGCTTCAGCAGTGCTACAGAGCTATGGCAGGGAAGCGTTACTATGCTGTATTAATACACTGGGCACTGTTTACTAGTACTTTTTTTACTTCACACATGAGAGAAAAACATGTTCTGTGAACGGATCTTTGTGTTCTGTTGAAATCCTTTCTTAATAAACCATGTAAACACTCATAGTCAGGATTGTGCAATCCAGGAGTCTGATTACTGCATTTCACTGAGATCATTGTTCTCCTTATCAGATGCCTGTGAGCTGACTCCTACCTGAGTGTTGATCTAGGGCACGGTTATGGGAATCATGACTGTGGTTGGTGTTTGAGCTCCAACCTCATTTGGCACCACAGCATAGTTGAATTATCAAAGCTTGCCCCTCACTTCTACTTTCTTATAGTCCATGTATTGAAACAGAGCTGCAAAAACAGCCCCCTGTCTTTGTGATATCACAAAAAATAACACATTTACAGTTGCAAGAAAAAGTGATTGAACTGGTGGGCTAATAAAATGTGGTCTGATCGTCACCATTATAGACAAACACAGTGTAACTAAACTAATATCTGTTGTGGTTTTCATGTGTTCTATTGAGCACATTAAGTAACATCCACAGTGCAAGCTAGACAAAGTAAGAGAACCCTTGAGTGGTGATCACCTCCGCCAAACGATTCCTGTTGCACAAAGATAAGGAACTGATTTTGTACCATTTCTCACCACAGATGTGTTTCAGTTTCATCAGTATGCCTGGGTTGTCTTGCTTGCACAGCCCTCTTCAGGTTATACCACAGCATCTCAAAAGGGTTAAGGTCAGGGATTCTTCTTCTTCAATCGGTCTTAGTTTGATTTTCTTGTGTGCTTTGGGTCATTGTCTTGTTGTGTCACACAGCACCTCTTCAGCTTTAGCTTGTGGACTGCTGCTCTTGCATCATCCTGTGTAAAGAGCAGCCAATCAGGGCAGACATCAGGCCCAGTAACAAAAACGCATGTTTAATTTGTACTGAGAGATTAAAGCAGTTTAAAAACTGATCAATGTATCATTATTGATTGAGTAGAAAAACAGATATTATCATGATATTCAAGTATTGCGATAACATATACTGTGATATATTATAATTTATTACTCTTTTCAACTGTAAATTATGTCCTCAAAGGAAAAGTTTGTGCTGTTTTATATATATATATATATATATATATATATATATATATATATATATATATATATATATATATATATATACATATATATATATATATATATATATATATATATATATATATATATATATATATATATATATATATATAGTCTCATAGGACTACATATAGTCACGATGGCAAAGATCTTATGTGCAGTTGCACATTTCCACCAGAGAGGTCTCCAAATCCCCAAATCTTATAGAGTGCAGCTTTTTATATAGTGCTCATCATTTATATAAGATTAAGCAAAGACACTTAGTACAAAAAAAGTAAATTATTTATAATACAAATGAATACAATAAATAAAATATAAAATAAATAAAAATAAATAGTTATTTATTATTTATAATAAAAAATAAATAATAAAAAGTCCAACACTCTAAAGAAGAAGAATATTATGTACAGAAAATTTTTACATTAACACTTAATTGCACATGGGGAAATGGGAAATATTGCATATTGTTACATTGAGAAACCCTTATTTCCCGTAAGTGTGTGGGAGCAGTGCAGGTTATAGAGTCTAACAGCAGCAGGAAGGAAGAACCTGCGATACCGCTCCTTCACACACTTGGGGCCAAAGCAGCCTGTTGCTGAAGGAGCCGCCCACCGCTGCCAGAGTCTCATGCATGAGGTGGAAAGTATTTACCAGTATGGTTGCCAGCTTGGCTAGCATCCTCCTGTCTCCCACCACCTGCCCTTAGTGTAGAGGGCTTCCCAGGACAGAGTCAGTCCAGTCTCCTCTTGTCTGCCGTCGAGATGCTGCCGCCCCAACAGACCACTCTGATGGCAACGATGGCAGAAGCCACCACTGTGTCAAAAACAGTCTTCAGGAGTTTTCCCTGCACTCCCCATGGCCTTAATCTCCTCAGTAGGTAGAGTCTGCTCTGGCCTTTCCTGTAAAGCGCAGTGGTGTTAACTGACCTGTCCACTTTGTTGTCTAGCTGAATACCCAGGTTCATTCCCCTCGATGTCCAGGGTATATGTTCACTGATGGAGTGTCTCACAATAGTTACTGGTAATTATGACATATTAAATACTGCATTACAATTATTTTCATGGCATCTTAGTAATTTGTGGTTATTATTTATTTTCTATTGTAACAATCTTAATAAAACGTTGACCATGCACAGATATTCAGTATTGAGAACTCAGGGAACCACATTTACATTCATTTCTTCTGAAAACTCACAGGTCGTATGCAGATTCTAACATTCACCAATGTTTTGTGATTTAGGATTTGTTCCTAGGGAAGAACTGAATCCACGCCCACACAGAAGAGCACAAAGGTATAACCATTTCTGTGGTGTAAGAACACGTCATGGCACATCTGACTCTTTCCTGAGACCTTTCTCAAGAACGACTGTCAGTATTATCATTTCTGTAATTATATCCATATTACTAAAAGAAGTTAAGCCCTTGATTCCTACACTTACTATAAACTTCAATGTTCTTCACTAACCTTTATTCAGCAGCTACTGTGAAACTCGTATTTAAGTTATATACTTATGAGCATTAAAACACTGAGCATGGATCTCCATACAGAATCTGTGCTTCCTTTTTATGCTGACCTCTTTATGTTTTGAGAATGTTCAGAGAACGAGAATGTGGGCAGAAATGGGAAATACCCCGTAGGTGGTTTGGCTACATGAGTTTCATTTTTACTCCAGCTCTGTGTAAAATCTGTTTTCTCACCCACAGTCCATACAGTCTGTATACGGCAACCATTGAGGTACTTTGTAAACGAGGCATCACTGAATGATGGAATTTACACATAAAGAGAGCTTGGAAATGAATTACAGCCGTTTTGATACACAAACCTACACAAACATCGTAATGTGGAGCAGAGGAGAGAAAATAAAATAGGATAGTGGCCTTTTAAGGGCAGTGACAGTGATAAACCCACAACACTTCCTGTGTGACAGTGCAGACGTGTTGCACAGCGTGTGGGCAGAAAACTAGCTTGCGAGACAGTAAGTATGACTCAAAACCACTTTCTTGTGTCCGACACCGATACTGATATCACAACCTTGAGTATGGCCGATACCGATACCAGTCCAATACCATCTTTACAATACACATGTGTGGATGCACTTTCCTTACCTTCATTTTACTCCCCTACAGGAAGAAACATACAGAACACAACACGACCCAGTTATGTAGCTGCATGTTTGATTGCTCAGCACCTTCAACCATTTCAAACGAATATAAAAGTGTAGCGTTGTGTGAAGGTTTATTGCTGCATGCAGTGTAGGCTGCTGACACAAGCACTGATCACATGGATAGATATACAGCTGGACATACAAGGGTTATATCTCCTATCTCCGATCTGAGTGAAATCATCTTAGCTGGCTACTTCATGTTCTTGACATCCTACTATACATTTAAAATAAATAAGAAATATATATATATATATAGTTTCTTATTTATTTTAAATGTATATATATATATAATGTTTTAAATGTATATATATATATACACACACTACCGCTCAGACACTACCATTTGAAATGTTCTTGTTTTCAATGGAGTATCTTCTTCCTTAACACAACAATGGACTGACGGGGCTCTAAAGAAAGTTGTTTCTTTCTGGTCATTTTGATTCTGTCAGCAAGCCATCAACTGCTGATGCTTCAGATACTAAACTAACCTAGAATGTTGTTCTCCCTTTTATACTCACTTATTAGTAGAATGTTTTTCAGCTGTGCATCACAATTGAGCAAGAGTGTCCTAACAACCAATTAACCCAATAACATCCTTAACTTGGATTGGCGGCCGTACCAGGAGATTTAGACAGAGGACTGAGAATTGCTGATAATAGGACTATATGCAAAATAAGCCTCTTTACAAAAATAGACTTTAATACAAACATTTTTATTCTTTAAAAATCATACACTTAAATTGTGAAATGGACAATATTGTTTGTGAATTGCATGAAAATTGCATGAAATAAAATTCTAAAGTGATCCTAAACTTTTGAGCGGTAGTGTACAGTATATATATATATATATATACATATATATATATATATATATATATATATATATATATATATATATATATATATATATATATATATATATATATAAAGACAAAGAAACAGAACCACATATGCGATGACAGACATTTTGGGTTTATGTGTAACTAATGTGTAAAGCTTATGCTTTCATTATTGAAAAGATTTTCTTTTTGTATATTCCAAAAATATTGGTGCCCCAAATTTCAGATTTTGGTGGGGCCTCCCCTGGCGAGAATGACAGCTTAGTGTTTAATAAGGCTGGGGGACACTTGTGGAGAGCTTTTGGACCAACCTTCCATACAGAATATTTCCAAATCATAGGGATTCTTGGGTTTTCTTGGGTTTAACATGTGCTCTGACTCATCGTCTTGTTGTATTGACCCAAGCACGGTCCAGTCTCAGCCTCTCAGCAGAGACAACCAAATTTTCAGCTAAAATATTCTGGTATCTTTTTTTTCACCAGACATGATGATGGTGTGCACGGCCAGAAAGCTTTACGTCCCATCTGACCACAACACACCATTCCAGTATTTCCAGTGATGTTTGGCGATGTTCAGATGTTGGGATTCGCGTCTTGGTCCTAGGAAGGGTGGAAACTGACTGGGGTGGCGTCTCATTGTTGATTTTGAAAAGGTGAAACCCCAAGATGCAGCTAAACTCTGCAGCTGTGAAACTGTGATCTTTGGGCTTCTCTTTGTCTCTCTTAGTAGCCTCCTGACTGTGCGTGGGGGCAGTATGCGGGTATGCCCCTCTCCTGGCAAACTGCCAACTGTTTCATGGTTTTGAAACTTCCTTACTAGCTCTGATTGTGTTTACTGGTAATTTCAACCGCTGACCTATTTTTACAGCCACCCCCCAGTCTGAGCAGCTCTACAGCTCTTTTCTGATTTGAGCTGGGAGCTCTTGGGTTTCACCCATGTTGATGGATGACAAGGATATTTTAACTCAGGTGAAACAGGAAATGGACACAGACAACAATAAAGTTCCTAGACACTAAAAGCAATATCAAAAAAACATGTTTTCCCAAGCGACACACATCCTGTTTATAGTGTCCTTCCAAGGTGCCAGTTGCTTTTGACAGAATTAACTACTATTCTGAAGACACAGGAAAACCATTGCAGGGATTATTTATTATTTTTACTGAATAGTTATATATGAAAATATATATTTTAGGTGTATATATATATATATATATATATATATATATATATATATATATATATATATATATATATATATATATATATATATATATATATACTTATTTACACTACTGCACACCTAATCTGATTGTTTATCTGGATGTATTTCTCCAGTTATTATTAGAACACATAAATAAGCATAAATACAATACAAAGTAGCATAAATATTTTATTTTAATAAAAGTAAATAATATCTTTTCTGCCAATTTAAAGAACAAAATTTAGTTCCAGATTCTCCTGGACGTCCCAGACATTATGTTCCTAAATCAGCACCTTGATTTAGCTTGATGAAGTACTGAGCAGTCAAAGCAGGTATAACTGGGTAATTTCCACAAGGAAAGGCTTGGAAATAGTTAAACATATGTAAAAGCACTACTTACTCTATTAATACTATTTAAATATTTTAAAAAATTAAAGTGTTTTGCTTCCTGTCTGGAACAATACATTTTAATATATTTGTCCAGGGTGTACAAATCTTGGTACACTATATATACTATATATATTGCTATATATACACAGTAACAAACTGAGCCAATGTGATTTTTTGTGATTCTAAGGGAAAATGAGAGGTTAAAACATAATCATGTAAAAATGCATTTTTAAAAAAACAAAAGTAGAAGTTTTTAAGGAAAAAATAAATGTAAGAAAATTAGGAGCCTGATATATGTAAATAACTTCTGTTCTATTCTTATCAGCTCTTTCCCTGGACCTACAGGACCGTTAGAAGAAGGAACACAGTGATCTGCGCGGGGCTGTGGCCTACCAGGACCTGGGCATATCTCCTCCTGCCGTGGAACATCCTGTTACAGACGCAGCGCTGAACTCCACTGAACTCAGTGTGTCAGCAGCTTTTAGAAATCCACCTCAGACCCTCAGAGAATGGTTTAATATTTACGCCACTAGGTGGCATTAAACAGTTTAACAGTCTGTGTCAGCACAAATCTCAATAACACAGGTTTAGTTTCTTTGTGAAAAAAATCTGGACCTTGCGAAGAGTTCCTGCTGGGATTGTCAGGATTCCTGAGTCTTGACATATCAGCCCATGTCACTTCCCAACGCCACATCAAGCCTGGATAGTCCAGGACACATTCCTGTCTTCCTATCTTTCTTTATATATGCTACAGCCACTGTAACATGGTTTAGGCTTTAGCTTTGTACTACTGAAAAGTTAGTTGTTTGCTTTAGGGTCTATTTTGCCTCCCAGCACCCTGCATGTACCCCTCCACCATGAATGTACAAAATACAGGGGGTCCTGGAGGAGATCTGGGACCCTTGAATGTCTCAAAATCAATATTCTGTGGAGTCTATGTAAAATGCATTTCCCTGTTAGGGAATAACAGACATTCAAATATGAACTCAGGGAAAGGTCAGTGTTTAGCTGCTTCTCCCATGAAACAGTGAGCTTCTATCTTTGGTATTCTTGACTAACTGGGGATGCAGCACTGGTCCGCTTCAGGGTGGGGCTGAAGTATATTAATTCACCCAGTTGGTTTTTCATAGCTTAATAGCCGTAACTAGGCGCCGGGATGCCGTGGCATGAATGTACATTTGCCCAGTGCTCCCAAGAAATTTGTGGGAGGAGTGAACTGAATCTCAAACCGAAGCCAATATACGAGACGTGTAAGATCTCAGCACTCTCAGCAAGCTCAGCAATGCTGAAGAGGTGAACCAACGTAAGACGCCTGAATATCAACATGAATACCTGTCTCAGGCATCAGGCAACACACTGAAAATATTTTCAGGTGAAAAAAAACTTGCTGTGAGGGATCTCTTAGAGGCTCCAGATGTCCGGTTCCTATCACCACTACTGTGCAGAGTAAGTAAATTAAAACATTCCACAGCGAACCACTGACATCACCATTACAGTGTATTTATGGTCCTGTGCTAATGATCACTATTCAGTAATTATGTGGATTGCAATGTATATATATATATATATATATATATATATATATATATATATATATATATATATATATATATATATATATATATATATATATAGTGAGTGAGTGAGTACTGGGTACTGGCTATACAAAATGATTAGACGCTTAATGACCTTTACCTATCCCTAAACATCATCTGAATCATGATTGGGTCACTGTGCAGCAATGGCTTTCAATAATGTTATGTTTCACCTCCTCCTTCCACTAGTACCACCTATCACTAAAAGACCCTTAATAATCCCACTCACAAATACACCTCAATATGTGTAGGTTTTCTCCAACATTCTCTTTCTTTTATTTTTTTTATTTTATATAACTTATCTTAAATTTTATTTATACTTTTGTTTGTGTTTATGATGTATGTATTTTACACATACTTGTATCCATTACAGTGTATTTTATTTTACTATTTAAGACTTTATACTATTACATATGTGAAGGTTATAGAATGTAAAACTGTATTTACCTTGTTACAGTTAAATAAGGAGAGTTCAGTGCATAGAACTGACATACCGTCAACCTCAAACACCGCTGTTTTCCCTTCAATTAAAAATCCTGCATCACCAAAAGAGGATAACAAGATAACAGGCTCGTTCCAATATAACATAACAGTTCTGACTAATATATGCACCCCCAAAACTGAGCACCAACAAAAATTGTGGACTGTGTAGAGAGATATATGGCTCCAGGCTGTTAAATTGTTGTTGGGCATGTCCATCTTAAAATAGGCTAAAGTTGACTTTCTATTGGCCAGCTTCTTAATAGAATAACTGACGCAATATTTAAGGTGGAATTTCATGCAGATATAATGGAAGGTATGAAGGATTCTAGGAGGATGGTGACCACATACTGACAATGTTGTCACTACATTGTCACAATGTTGCCAGATAACATTGTGTGTAATTGTGTTTACGGGGGTGTCTGTTTCGACATGTTTAAACTACTGAATAAATGCACTCTATCGTATATTAATTTGATTTTTATGCTCTGTTTATATTGTAAACTTGTGAATTCACATGGTTTTAGAGGTTTTTGCATAATAGGACAAACAGAGAACGCTTAAAGAGAAGTTGAACAGCTCACTGCACTAAGCCTGAGACTAGTATGTACTGAGAGTAAGTGTGTAGTGCGTAGTGTGTACTACTCGATATAGGACGCAGCGCGGAGCCTGAGTGCCGCCATGATGGATGTTGCAGCCACAAAGGACTTCAGTGCACATGTTAACAATGTCGAGGCTTTTATTCTTACATTTCTCAGCTTTACAGCGCTATCAGCCCCTCACACAACCCCGGCCCAGCACTGCGCTGCCTTCTAAACAGTATTTATTCAGTTAGATGGACTTGTACTCTGCGTGTACATTTGCACTCAATATATTTTGTGATGAAAGGGATGAACTTTTCTTTCAGCGCCATGTTAGTCATTCATGTTTTCATCCTAATTTTTATTTTTATGTTTAATTTTTTTTCCGCAACGAAAGACTCGTTGCTCATTTTATCGACGTGTGACCGTAAACGTGTCGTTGGGTGGGTCTCATTTACATCTTGCTCCCTACATAGGAATCTTAAGTACTTGTCGCTACCAGAACAGAACTTTACATCACCAGAAAAAGCAAAAAAATACGTTAAGCTTTAATGTTAAATTTATACACATCTTATTTTATCCAATTTTACCATCTTTATAGTCTGTTTGTCATAAAAAACACGGTAGCAGATGCCATCTTACTTAAGTTATACATTAGTAAATTAAATTCATATTAGTAATAATCAATATAGTTTAATAATGTTTTCTATAGAAATACTTGTTTCTTTTGTTTTATTTGACGCTGAGAAGTGACCCGTCTGACTCAACCAGACATAACTAATCAACCACTCAATAACCATAACAATACTTAACTATGTAAAATACGGCAACGTCTTAATTCACTCACCCTAAAAGCACTATAGTGTATCTTTTTTTATAATGTGCCCTCTTTAGCCTGTAAAGTTTAAATTAAGTTAAGATAAGCGCTGAGTAGGGAGGCAGTGCTCGCTTTACGACGCGCCCTGCTCTGCCCCTCCCAGCATGGCTGCGCTGCCTGTCCGCCTCGGCGCTCCGCAGGAATGTGAAGGCGGGGGCCGCTGCTGACAAACTTTGGGAATGATATAGTAGCAGGAGCTGTATGGGATCGGTACCATCCGTCGCTGTGGACGGCCTAGCGTTGAAAACCCCTCGTTTGTTGTTGTTGTTATTATTTTTTGGTTTCCAGACAGCGACCCGAGAGCTCAGATTCGGCGGTGTTTGAGCAGCGAGAAGCGCCGTTTAGACCCAAAGCCATGTCGGAGGACCTGAGCTCCCAACCCTGGTCCATCTGCAAGGATGACTACGAGCTGCAGGAGGTAATCGGTGAGTGTCCGGCACCTTTTCTGGACTCCTTCGACCTGCAGACCTCGCCAGCAGGAACGCGTTTCAGCGCAGTAAACGCAGCAGACGCGTCTCTCTTCATATCTGTCTGGCTGTGTTAGCTTAGCTGGCTAGCTACGCTAAGCTAGGCTAGCGTTGTGGGGAACGAGGCTGAAGTTAGGCGAATCTTTCTGTCCACCTTAACAAGTGCGGCGGTTACAGTCCGGCTCATGTACACGCGCCGCACGCGCCAGACTGGATCTGCTGCACCTTTTAAGGTGGACCGGAAAATTGGAATAAGAAGCTAGCTAACTTCAGCTCCGTAGGGCTTTTGCAGCACCGCTACCGTACAGACTGTCACATTTGAATACATTTTAGACTCATGTGCCTGTATTGTAAGTATTTCGTGTACATTTGAAGACAAATATGTAGAATAATTGTTTTTGAGGTCCGCGTTAGAGGTGCTTCGTTTTAGGCGCGGACTGTTAGCTTGAAACTCTCTGAGAGTTGTAGCTGCTGTTAGCTTAGCAGGTACAGGTCTAAAATAAAATAGGCTGGGCTTTATTTGTGTTATGTTTTAAGCTCGTATATCTTAAGACAAGTCTTGTTTTCTACCCAGGTCCTCAGTGTGCGAGCTAGAGTGGCTAATTGAGCCACATTCTAGCCACAGTTGTGATGTTTTCTACACATACTTCACATTTTAGTGCTTCCCTCATCTAACACACCCATTTTTACACCGTGCAGGGTTTGCAGTGAACTAATGAGCTGAATCAGGTGTTTCACAGCAAGGTGTTGGGATTTTCAGGTTTTCAGGAATTTCTGCGAAAGATGTAAACAAAGTCATTCTGCTTGGTTTGATGTGAAGTAGTTAATAGTGGAGGAACTTGGCTGTTCAGGTTTCTTTGCAGTGGTGGTGATGGGAACCAGAGGTGGCAATGTCTACAGCACAAATATAGCAGATTATTTACTAAACATAATGATTAGTGTAGTGAGTGTACGTAGGTTATGTTGTTTATGGTAAAATAGCATTGAATCGTAGTACCATTACTAACTTTGTATGGCACTAAACTTAAATGTCTTACTAAGCATTAAGCAAAGCCTGAAAGAAAAATCTAAGATATTAATTAGACAAAACAGGCTTTAAAACCACTGAATGGACCTATCTGAGAACTATGTGGGCGTGGCTATTGAGCAGCGTGATTGACAGCTCTCTCTAGCACTCCTAGTCTGCTTCCCTCATTTGTACAGAGCTAAATTCATGCTTCAGCTTTTATGTTAAGCAAACTGGCAAAATAAACTCAAGGCAAACAGATGTATGGGCGGACGAGCAAACAGACGGACAAAGCAACTCGCAAATAAGCGGACAAACAAACAATGTGGGTATGTGGATAAATGAATAAACAAGCGACGGGCAGTTACACAGAGGTGGTCTGGCTTGCTTGTTTTGGCTATGTTGAGTTAGCTTTATCTCGAGTTTGCTAGTTTTTCTAAGTCTAAAACTGTTTTTTTGTGGGTGGGGCAAAAGACTTCATCTTTTGATTGGTTAGGAAATGATGACGGAAGTGTTGCCCAGTATTAGGACCACCCATCTTACAATAAAGATGATAGAAATATGGTGAAACACGGCAAATCCTTAAAGATCTTAATAAGAAATATAAAGGAATTAAATACATTGTATTAGAAAGAAAACGCAGATTTAGGTTCCCTGTATTTGTTGTACAACACACGTCACAGTCATCACACAGCATATTAGTAATGTTCTGTGAGGTAGCTTTTAGAAGTGTTACAGTATTTGGTCTCGCTCTCGTTAACTGTAAACCGTATCACATCAAATCATTCTGAATGACTTCATTTACATTACAATGATGGAGTCATGGATATACTGGCATACGTCTTTAATACAAACAGATTGTACCACCTTAGTGGGGCTGTTCAGTGGGCTTGGAACGTGGTGAGTCAGTCAGATAGTGCTGGCTGGTATTCTTCAAGATGATCAGCATTAATGAAGTTACAAAGAACGGCTGCTTTCTGAGCACTCTCTGCTAAAATAACTGACAGCCTTTTCATAGTTTTGTTTTGTTCTCTTAAAAATGATGATAAGAGAGAGAACCTTATTCAGTGCCTCTGCCTCATGACAGGAGCTTCTAATTCAGTCATGAGGTCTTCATACTGCAGTTTACATTAACCGCAGGCTGTCTGGTTATACGGCGTCGTTGAAGGAGTCGCAGTCCGTAGTGAGCTGTTTCAAAAGATTTGCTTCTAACTAAAAGTGTGTCAGCTGACAGGGAGCCGCCCACAGTTGGCGCGAGATAAAGAAGAGCAGTTAGTGCCATATGGATTTGCCCGATTATCACGTTACAGCCTCGCTGCTGTAATTTAGTTTGTAAAACACATCATGTTTTACTTTTAATTGACTTTCAAGCTGAGTAAATGCTGGATGTGTAGAGAGCAACTTTACTCTCATGCACTGATCCCTGCTGACTGTGTGAACCAGTCTAAGCCAGGCTAAGATCTGCTCTTTATCTGGAGAAGATAAAGGCTTTTCACGTGTGGCTGCAGTGATACATATGGTTTTATACTGTTTTTCATGGTTTGTGGAAAAAGATTGATTGATTATTTGTGTTTTTAAGGGTTAAGAAGGAGTTTAGAAGCAGAGTAGGGATGGCCTGAGCAGCATTTTATAAGCTTTGGTTACTTGTTGGTGGTTCTTGAAAGCTCATTTGTAGTAAAACTGTCGTTATATTTCATAATTAACTCTAATTTTAAGTTATGTTAGTTGGTTATTAGCTATTAGTTGGTAGTTATTCAAAATATCCCAGTTTGCTTCCCTTTTTCTTTGTTGGTTGTCTCAAAAATGCTGAGAGACAGACGTCTGTAGCATTGTGAGTTGTTGAGACAAGAGTTTGACTGGATTTCTCCTTGCCTAGCTGTCATAAAAGCTTTGTTAAGCAATTTGTTTTCTGGAATAGATTTACATACATCAGTGTTCCAAAAAAGACAACGTTTTTCCACATGCTGTACATCTGTATGCATCCTTTCTTTGAAGAACTCCTGTGTCTTTAAGCCACACCCACCGCTCAACCCCTTGTGCTCTGATTGGTCAACCACCAGAGCGGCGCTCTGCTACCAGTTACTCCCCAAAAACACTGGCTTATGAGTTTAAGCCAGAGTCCGATCCTAAAAGGCAGGTAGAACAAGGTGTTAGATCCACCTTCACATGCTAGCAAGATGTTTTAGAGTGGTCAGTTGTTACTGTTTTGGGTCTCTTTGTGTTGTTTTATGGACGATCAATAGGATTTGTTACAATGTTACGAGATGATGTCATCTTGTCACAAAGAAAATGTCTAGAATTCCAACAAGGCGGGTCAGGCAGCTGAGAGAAGTGGTTACTGTGGTGCAAAGTTTCTTCTTGCAAAAGGTTTACATGGATAAAAATCTACATAAAATTGAAGGAAAGGGAACAAAAAACGGAAAAGGCATAATTAACCCATTTAATTGAACATAAATGGTGTTCTGAATTGTCTTTTTAAATATATAATACTACATATGTATGTGTTCATTGCTGTTTATAACATACCATGTATAACCACTCCGTTAGCTGTGCTTGTCTTTGACCTTTCATTTAATTAACATGGAAATGAGGAATGCAGCATTTCAGTAAAGAGTGTTTCACATGTGCGATGTCCAGACCTTGTGCTCTAAATCAAACTCTTGTTGACTGTGGCCCTTTGGTCCAGGTCAGGCTGAAAGAAAAACATGTTCAAGCAAACATATATCAGTCATTCTGGCACTGGGAAGAAAAGAACCCACACATGTTGGAATTGGGTTACTTGGCAAAGATCATGGGCAAAGATCATGTTTGGCCGCAGATTGATGCTTTAAGAGTGATAATTGGCTTAGGAAGCTGCTATCTTGGGATGGTAACTAGCTTACTAATATAGTGATTCATGATGTCAGACTTGACGGCTGTTGAGCTGTAAAACCTATTGATGCGCTAATAAAACAGTAGGTCATGGTTTGCCAGCTGATTAAACGGCCTCAAAGAGGCTGAAGTAGTTTTGATAAGACCTTGCCCTTGTTAGAATAGCAGCTGTGGGCTTGAATGTCATTGATATGCACTGGGTTGTAGGTTGGTGGTGCAGCAACAGGCAACAAAGACAATAGAATTGTGTGCTAAGCTTTTTTCTTCTTTAATATTAATATGAACTAAATAAAAATACACAAAATGTATGTACCTAAAATAAGCTAAGCTAGCGATGGAAAGACAGATCAGCTTCATAGCAGTATTGGCTTATATTTAACCCAATTAAGTGATCGGATGATATTTCTCTAACTTGATCCTGAGAGCTGATATGCATATGAGCCATATTTCTCGAGTTGAGGATTGCTCCGACTCTGACTGAGACCCCTTAGTCAGAGGAATCTGAGGTTCCCTCTTCAATTGCTTGTTGGAAATACAGACCTTATATTAGGGGTGTAAGAAAATATTGAGTATCAGGATATTATGTTTAGTGATACTATATCGATTCTCAAAAACACAGTAGATGGCACACTCTGACCACTAGATGGCAGTGTTGCAATCCATTTTCAGCTCCACTCCCACATTAACAAGTAGCAAAAGGCTACTGTAGCAAAATGCAATTGTAAGCATTGACAAACCTGTTCATATAGTGGTGTGTTTTAATAGTAGGATTTGAAAAATCATAATATATCATTTTGCTTGCTATATCGCGATACATTGAATCGTGACTGCTGTATCATGATACGTGTTGTATCATCATGTTCATGCCAATACACAGCCCTACCTTATATAGACATATAGTGAACAAATTGTCATCAGTCCAGCAGTTTCTTTTAATCATATCTGACTTAGTACCCAGATTTCTTATAAAAGTTGTAAAACTTAATGTACCTCATTGGAGAAGCAAAGTAAAGACTTCCAAGTCTGCTAACCTGTTATGACACTTGTGAGTACATCACTCTACCCAGTACAGCCAGTAGAGAAGACTCCATTGTTTCAGTGGAGCTGTAATGGAAAGTTCTGCTGTAGTGAGTGGCAGTATTCTGCAGGATGCAGCGGTGAGTTACATTCTTCCCTAAACCGTAATGGTGGAATAAACTGGATCCCAGGCCAACCCAGAGTCCACCCTAAAAACCAGTGTACCCTGTTAAAGCTCTCCTTCTGCCACCATGCCGGTGTTTACATGGCTTCATGCTGCTCTCAGCCACGTACCACTAAGAGGGGCGGAATTACATTATTTTTAATGGACATGTGAACGCAGTGTAACAGTCCTGTCCAACCCTTCAGAGTTATCGGCCCGATTGTGCTGCAAGACGTGGGTCGGACCATTTGACCCTGTCTGCGATTTGAATGTTCTCATTTTTAAACAAGAGTTTGTAAATAAATGTAAAGAAAATAAAATAGTGATTAAATATTAGGGTTGACTTTATAGGGTACATCCACACCAGAAATTAATTAATTCATTAATTGATTGATTGGTTAATAGATTTGATAGATATAATCTTTTTGTGTTTTTTAAACAAATCTCATTGTCTGCAACTTTTAAAATAATTAAAACAACACAAAAATAACACAAGGTCAGAGGTTTATTTAAAATTCTGGTCCCTTCAGTATTACGTTAACCCAATTAAAATTTTATTGCTGTGCAGTTTTGGTGTTTGAGTGTTTTAGCAGTGCAATTGAAAACCATATTTATTAGTGAAGTAAACTGGTACTTGTACTTAAATCGACTAACTTTATTGGTTTTCAGAATTAACTTTGTTTCTAACATCAGTTTTTGCCATAAAGTGTATACACAGGTTGGGCACTGGTTGACAACTGCAGTTGTCTGTGATCTATGTGTATGCCTGCCCACTGTAATCTATTACTCTGTGACATAGCATTTGACTGTGCAATATGTTGCTGGGGCCTGCAGTATATTGCATTCAGTAATTGAGCTCTGTGACAGATCACAGACTTCCCTGTAGCTCACCGTTTGAGCACCCTGGTAAATCTCAGGTGATCCATACGAAGCTTTCGATAGTGTGCTGTATGTAATCATCTGTGATTGGTCATATATAGTGTTTTAAGCTACCCGGAAATAAAAACCCTGTAAATTTAGGCAAAAGAACTTGTCAGATATTTGTGGTCATCATGACTGTGATTTGTTTTCCGGCATGATGTTGTGTTTAAATGAAGAAAGCAAAGAAGCCCTGGATGTTACAGCCTGTTACAGTTGCAGTTCCTTGACCAATAGAAATGCTCCAGAATAGCTTGGAAAAAAATCTGGTTTCATTGACTTACATTGAAAGCAAAGTTACCATTTTGGGGAAACTTGCTTTTCTTTGGATATCGACGATATGCTGCCTTTTAGACTACGTCTTTTTCAGGGAGGCCCTCACTTATTTCAACATGACAACACCAAGAAATATTGTGCATGTGTTACCACAGCATGACGGCATAATCAAAGTAAGTGCAGGTGATAGACTGACCGACCTGCAATCCAGAACTGTCTCCACCAACAAAACATCAAACTTTTTTTGTATAACAGAAGATGGGCAAATAGTTTTGTTTTCAAAACTGGATCAGTTTGTGCTTTCAATCCTCATATGATTATTAAGGTGTTGGTGATGCAACATTTTGGCAAACATGATTCTGTATTAGACGTTTGTTGGATGTTCAATATTCTATTCTTGAATTCTTGACTTGAAATATTTATTTTCTCACCCTAGAAAGTGGCCATCGTTAAACTTTGCTGAATAAAAAGTTTCAAAAATGCTAATCTCCAACACTTCAGTCATTAAGCGAGTATCAAAAAAAGTGGCCCTCCCAATTTTTTTTTCCTAAAAGAAAGAAACAATCACTTCTACTGACTTCTACAAGCGACCTGATGGGATTTTTTTGCCTTCAATTAGCTAAATACATGAGGTTACTCCCAATGACTAATCTTTAATAATCTTTGTTTCCTAGAAGTAGGTGACTTGGTCAGGTATGTCCAAAAATCTGTAAGGGTGCTGACATTGTTGCTGACTTTGATTGGGTCGAAAATCACCGTTCTGCTTTCCACAGTGTTGTTGGGGTTTTAGGCTGTGTTTGCTTTCTTGCTGCTTCGCCGCTGTTAGTGTGAATAGGCAGCATGTGAGCTGTAGCAGTCGCGCAACCTTAAAAGCAGAACAGGTTGGCAGCTGTTCAAAACTACGATCAATATACATTCATGAGATGATTCATTTTCATTTTTTTTCTGAGGCTGTTGTTCATTTAGAAATTTGTATCAGCAGAAAACGAACCTAGCCATACTTTCAGAGTAAGTTGTTGGGAAAGCCCTGCGTGATGCGGTATGAGCTTGTGAAACAGACACATGCGGAAAACAAGCAATATTTCTGGTTTCTGTAGTGACGCTGTAGCTTAAAACCCCGACAGTTACAGCAGCTCATGCTTCAGCAGCTTTATAGAAACCACAGATAGAACCTTCTGGCCTTTAGTCTTTGTTGTGGTGATGCTTTTCAGATTGGGGGAAGTTTCTGACATAAAGTCTCCTTTGATTGTTCCAAACGTACAATACAAACGTATTATTTTTAAACAAAAGTGTGTTTAAAATGAAAAAAGTGAAGGAAAACTGAAATAAAAGTTTGGGCTTAAAGCTTTTTAAAATGGGTTTGGTTATTTCTTATACAGCTTTGATCATTTTTGGAAGTTTATTTGATGCAGTTGTGGCAAGAAAGTTCTTACTGCTGTAGTTGTTCTGAAATCACAGTGGAAATGTACTGAACGGTCAACTACAAAGCAGTCATTTACTATAAAAAGGGTTTAGTTGGTGCAACTTAAAAGAAAACTTGCTCAATTATGTAGAAAATAAACAACATTGACCTCAACAAATACGAACATTTTGTCACTGATTCTGACTTTATTGTGCCAGTCATTTTGATGACAGATAATCTCGACCAATATTAATTTGAATGGTCAAATAGATTCCAGTGGTTTTAGCCAAACTGTGATTTACTAATTAACATTTTGATACCATACGACTAGACCAGTCAGAGAGATTATTATTTTATTTTTTTATTTTTTTTCTCCAATTTCTTAAAGCTTAATTTCTATGTAAGCTTTAGGCGTTTGGAGACCTCTTTGGTGGAAATGTGTAATTGCATGAAATGTGCAGAAGTAACGTAGATTGTGTTTAGGATCCCTTCCTGAAGGAGATGAATGTAATGTTTGTGAGAGTAGTGAAAGAGTATTTAAAGAAATAACTTGAAGTATGACGTGTGATCTTGTTGTGTAAGAAAGTTGAAATTGCATTTGAAACCTGAACGTTGAGCTTCACCCTTTTTTTGAGCCTGTGCGTGTGGTGTTAATACATAAAGACATATGACATGGTCCAAAAAGCATCTGCTAAATGTGACCTGACACCTCTGGCTTTTAAATTATTATTTCAGGCTTCATGAAGCGACTCGCAGCAACACACACACACACACGCCATCTTACAGCCTGTTTTTGTGTGTGTGTATATATATATGTATGTATGTATATGTATGTATGTATGTTAGTAGGCAGCGAAGGTGTGTGTTGGCTGATGTAACAGTTACTGTCTCTCTAAGAGTGTTGAGACGTCCACTGACGCTGTGTTAGCATAGCATAGATGTACTGACGTTCACACGTCTCAGAGGAAGCATGTGCTGACCTTCAGTCTCCTCAGCTTGGTAGCGCTGAGTGACAGAAGAAGAGATCAAGATCAGAAGCAGTTAAATTGGGATGACGATTGGGCTCATAAGGGGACAATCTGATAATCTGTATGTTTGCTTGTATGCGGTCCTGGCTGTGCATGTTGTGGTGTGATGTCAGGTTATGTTTTATATGTTGTAAAAGAATTGCTTTTTTTTGTATTTTTAGTTGAAGCTGTTTTAGGATGCTTCTTAATATCTGGCCAGGGGCAACAGACGAGAACGAAGCTTTCCAGCTACCGCTGCCTGTTCATTAATAGACATCAACCCTGACCAATACATTTGTCAGTACAGGAAAACCAAAGAATTCTTCATGTTGAATATAAATATTGTGGTGAGATGTTTTTTTGTTTTAGCTTGGTTCCCCCACCAGACACGTTGATTTTACAGATTGTAAGCGTGTCCCAGACGATAACAACCCGCCAGACATACGACATGTTTTCTATCAGCACAAGCGGGAAACAGCATAAACTGTTCTTGCAAGACGCTGCTTTAGTCAGTCTGACGAAAATGAAACGAAGTATGAAATGAAGTATGTTTTTCCACCTAGCGGTTCAGATAGGAGTTGCAGGAACCTGGTTGAAGGGGGTTTCACGGGGGGCTCGTCTTCCTGGATAAAACGCTAGCTGGAAATACAGAAATTAGGCTCATTTGGAGAAATATCGGCTGATTGCGTATGGTGATTAGAAATCGTCCGATACATAGCTGATCAATCCTTCCATCTCTAATATACACCATATATTCAGTCAGGCATGTTGGGTTATGATGTAATATATCATGATAACAGTGTATATTGCCTCGTCTGGTGACTTAATGGTATAAGAGCGTGAAACCATGAAGATTTGGAAGCTTTTTTTCATATCAGAGTAGAGACGCGTACATCTAGCACACACAACCTTAATGTAGTCTGATTGTTATGGAGTTATTCAGATATTTTGAGATGTTTTATTCCAGAGTTTGCTGATGCTTTTCTAAACAGGTAAAAAAAAAATGCTAATAAATCAAAATAAAAGGATGGGTAAAAACAGGACACGGGACCTGTCTACCTGAAACAGTCCTTATTGTTTGGGCTCTAAATAAATAAACTGTGAGAGTGAGATGGAGAGAGTTGCTGAAGTAGGCAGCGTTGTGTTTTCTTGTTACTTGTTGTGCCATTGTATTTTGATCCTGGTGGGATTTCATAGGGGCCATTTAAAACTTTCCGAAACCGAACCGGTCCTCGTCTCATACCTTTTGCGTCTCTGCTCTGTTTAAAATGAACATGTGTGAAAAGGGAAGCCCTTGCTCTGGAGCAGACTCAGCAGATCCATTGTTTTGGTTACTTCCCGGGACGAATAGTCTTGTTATTACATGGATATTTCCACATCTAAGAGCAACAGGTCCCATCTGATGGAGTCGTTTCCATGGAAAAGCACCGCTTTCTAGTACAGCGATGGTCAGCTTCTTCCGTTCATTCAACTCTATTCAGAAAAGCAGTTGAGGAAAGCTCACAGTGGAAGAGTGTTTTGTATCTCTTTTTTCTACGTATTGTGTTTTCTATAGGCACATTGATTGTGTTGAGCGGTTGTCATTGCTTATTCATTTGATCACATTCTTGGGAATTCCTGAATAAGGAAACAAATACAGTATTGTATTTAAATGATATAGAATACAGAGCTCGCTGTGATGCATTGCAATTGTTGTTTCTCCTTCATTAAGTATATAATTTAAAG
Source organism: Megaleporinus macrocephalus (assembly GCA_021613375.1). Classification (NCBI taxonomy): domain Eukaryota; kingdom Metazoa; phylum Chordata; class Actinopteri; order Characiformes; family Anostomidae; genus Megaleporinus; species Megaleporinus macrocephalus. The sequence continues at coordinate 14,084,610 of CM038727.1, forward strand.
AGATCTCTCAATTTGTGAGCTCACACTCTTCGGGGAGCGTTCCAATTTCAGTGCGGTGCATGAAACTTTAATAAGCCAATATTTGGACGTCTCAGATTGGGATCAACTTTCCAGACCTGGTGTAAAAAAATGAATTATGAGATTTTGTTGCGCAAGGTCAGAAGGAAAGAACGCTACATTGAATCAGCCTGGAATTAGTGGGCCTGGTTTAAAATCAGACTGTCCTTCCGTTTTCTGTAGCTCGCTGTGCTGAAATGCAGAAGTGGGCTAGGTTGAACAAGGCCAGTCGAGTAAGCAGCTCCAGAGAACTAACTAGCTTTAGAGCTAACTTAGACTTTGTCACTTCATTTAAATGTGGGTGAAGTGGATTAGGCAACACACTGTCATTGTTTTATCTTATCCAAATTTGCTCAGGCCCTGTGGTCTAAACCACCTCATGCTTTATTGCTTTATGTGAAAGTATTCAAGACTTTGTCCATGTGTACGGATATTTCTGAAAACTCAGAAAGCTCCATTTAAAAAAAGCCCTTGCTCGTGCATTGTAGACTATAAGAAGGCGATACTAGGAAGAAGTTGTTGTAAGTCATATTTACAGACACAATGTCTGTATTAGTGTCAAATTTATATTTTTATAGGCAAAAATATGGGAGAGCCATGTACAGACTAATGATATAATGAGGATACTTTTTTTTTTTCCAAATTTAGATTAGGAAAATGTTAGTTTGTTTTGATTGATCTAAAACTTTTATTTATATATATATATATATATATATATATATATATATATATATATATATATATATATATATATATATATATATATATATATATATATATATATATACACGTTATATCTTAAACTGTCTCTGATTGTGTTTTTCATATAGTTATAGTGTTTTTATACTTTGTCCTAGGGATGTACGATACTGGCAAAAAATTATATCCAGATATTTATATTTATACTCTGTGTGGTGGTTTGTTGGGAGATGATGGAACAGGTTAGCTGTGGAGTGATCTTTAACGACTGCTTTCTTAAAAAGTCTGAAAACTGCCGTCTTCTGAGCAACGTCAGTCTTTTCAGATCCAAACCAAACCAGCTCCACACGAGTGAAGATGATCCTCACCTAGGAGTTAAATCTAAGGTGGTAGACTGCGAGGCTGGCGGTGTCTGAGTTTCTTCCCCTGGTGCAGTGTGTTCACTCAGTTTCAGCTTTAAGTGTGTTGTTTAGGCAGCTATGCTAGCTTTAGCCTGTATTGGCACTCTCTTACAGCAGCCTGTACTAAAGCGCATGGAGTCAAGGCGTTTTAATCGTTGTTTCTCAGTCAGTAGCGTACTCGATAACGTCAGCCTACACATCGTTAACACACAATTCAGATATTATCGTAGACGATATACATCACACACCTCTACTTCATCCACAATCAGTTTAGTATTTTCTGTAGTTTATATAACGATCGGATTTAAATTACATTAACTGGTATCACTTTTCAGCCATATGGTTGGATGGATTTGTGAGTTATTGTTCTGATGTGCCTGTTGAGCCTGTATAGCAACCAGGAGAGCGTTTTCCAGAAGCTAATATTCAATGAGCCTGAAAGGCCGCCGTCTTGTTGACAGGAGGCCACAATGCAGAGAAGAAACTACCATTTGTCGAGGATGAGTAACGCAGTGATGGTGGTCAGGCTGAAGGTAGATGGTTGCTGCTTGGAGTCAGTAAGATGTGAATGTGACATGTCTCACTGAAGGCGGGAGTTATGTGCGGAATGTGTGAGGCATGCAGTAGAGACGTAATGAAGCTCTCCTGATAGCAGAAGAAGCAGCAGCCGGCCCAAAGAAATGCAAACACAGGACGGAGTCTGAAGGAGCTTATTGACATCACTGCTCTGAGGTAGCACTGTCCACTTACCACGCTCACTAAACCCACCTATACATAGAAAATTTGGAGTTTAATTCATCTGTTTATGACACGTCAGGGGTTTACGGACTCTACGAAGAGATTTAACATGGACCACACACTGACCTCACTCAGAGCAAATAAACGACATTTGTGTTCAAGAATCGCCTGTTAATATGTTGAATTTGTTATAAGGGAATTTATGATGTGTGTAAAAGTATATTTAAGATATATTTATTCAGATCTAAGTGTTAGCACTTCTGTTCTAACAGCTTTTGTGAAGAAATTAAAAAGCTGCGCACAAAAACAACCCAGCATTATTAGAGCTCTTGTGAATGTGGGAGTTTAAGGTGAAAATTAGGGCTGTGTATTGGCAAGAACGTGGTGATAAAATACGTATCGTGATACAGCGGTCGCGATACAATATATTACGATATTCTGCGATACTGCAAGCAAAGTGATATATTGTGATTTTTCAAATCCTACTATTAAAACACACCACTATATAAACAGGTTTATCAATGCTTACAATAGCACTGCACCCTTGTGCTGCTTGTTAATGTTGGAGTGGAGCTGAAAATGGATTACAACACTGCCATCTAGTGGTCAGAGGTTTAAACAACACACACAGTTTCACTGTCTGCCAGGAATCTGTGTATCGATACAGTGTTTTTGAGAATCGATACAGTATCACCAAACACAATATCCCAGTATTCGATATTTCAATATTTTCTTACACCTCTAGTGAAAATGTGTTGCCCCTTGCTACAATACTGACTGTTGCTCACAGTTACATGTTTCCATGTGATCTTCAAATCCCTTTGAGCCTCGTCATCATTTCTAACTTGTGTTCTGATTCAGTGGTGTATCCTGTTTACTGGAGTAGTCTAGTATCAGCAACTTATACCATCAGCTACTGAAACACCAACACATCACACATACCGTTCAGTATATTTCAGTATATTTACTGTTTAAATGCTGAACTGAAACAAGGGCTACATTAAAAAAAACAACTGCATCTTAAAGTGTTTATTTATAGAGAAAGTAAATAAAAAGTGCATCTTCTTGTTAACTCAGCTTCACAGATTAACATGTTGGTTGTACAGAGCGGTATTCTCCAAAACCAGACGAGCGAGTCCATTTCAGAACCGTTCCTGTTAAACAGACAGTTTTTACGGTTCACGTTTCTGTTTTTACCTTATTCTTTCTGACTCGCTTTAGTCTCCAGCTGCTGCTCTTCGCTGTGTGCACGCGCCACACAACCCAATGTGCACAGATCTGATTGGCTAAGGAGCCTTCTGTGATCTTACAGCGCACATGATTGGTCAGAGTTCACTGTGCCGTAAAATCTGTATACCGTAAAGACGAGAAAAGCTCCACCCCTTAAAATAAACACAGTCAAAATTAATTAATTCTTAATAGTTTATTGGTTTGGGTCCGCGGCCCGCCTATTAGTGACCCCTGTTCTACGAGTTTGGTTTTATTAACAGTCGTGTGTGTTTGAGTTAGTGTGAAGTGCTGTTTGCTGAAAGGACTAAAACTGCATATGCTTTTTCAGCAGATGATGATGTTGGGACAGTGACTCGTTGTGGCTGTTTGTGGATGTATATTTATACATGCTGCAGTTTGGATTAGGTCGTTCACTGAGGCTTCATTCAGCACAGGCTCTTATAAGAATCAAAGCCTTCCTGATGGTTGTGACATTGCGCGTGTTGATCTGTGTGCGGTTGGGAAATCAGCCAGCTGGGGTGTAACCAAATAACGTCAGCTGGCTCTTCTTTACTTAATTCTCTAATGTGGTAACCTAGTAACCTAATATTGAATTATTTGAATTGGAAGCCAGCAATCAAAACCAGGCCTCTATAAAACAGTGCTGCTGCGACGCAAACTTGAACCACAGCTGCAGAAGTGCTGCTTGTGTTTCTCCTATAGTAATACTACGTGGTGGATGTTTTTTGAGGAACACGCCCTGAACTCTCCTTGTGCAAGCCCGCAATCCCACAACAACACTTTACACTGACTTTGTTTGATATTCTTTCAGGCTATTATCACATGTGTGGTTGATTATGGCTGTTTGAACACAAGGTTACATTCCACTGCTTTCTGTGGTGGTGCCTTTGAGTTTCGTAGTCCTGTATGCTTTAAGCAGCAATGAAGGTCTTACTGACCACTACAGGAAGCAGTTAGACTTGGGCAGCGTTGTCCAACCCGTAGGGGAATTATGTGCTTGGGGACTGATTGCATGTATAGCATTAGTGGAATGTAGTTTTAGTAGTACATATAATGTGTGTGTGTGTGTGTGTGTGTGTGTGTAGTTCCATGTGTGTGTAGACTCTTTTTACTAGCTGTTTTAGAGCATTTCTATTGGTCCATTCATTATGAAATTTGCACACAATGTTAACTACCATTGGCGTGTTCAAATAATGTACAAAAATCGGCAAAAATGGAGACATGTTTTTCATTGGACAGCAATATATATATATGTATATGTATATTAACTTGGTAACTCTCTTAACTTGCAAGTGTTTCACTGCCTGCCTTGGCTTAGTGCCACAGCAGCGTATACTTTCAGACACTGTCCGTTTCAGTGGACGTTTAAGACCTGCATGTCTGACCTCTGTTAAAGCTGTTGTGGACTAGTTGAGGAAACATGAAGCACGGTCGCAGGAAAACAGTTTCAGAGATGCAGCCAATGAGCACCAAGCTATCATTTCACGTTCACCAGAACTGAGATCTGTGTACTCGCATCCAGCACCGTTTTGAATGGTCGTCTTGTTAAAAGTTCTGGTGTTTTCTCCTATCCTTTCACTTTGAATGTGAAGGTATTCTAGAGATTTTATCGGAAGAGCCTGCGTCCGTGGCATTTCACTAAAGTAAGCAGTGTTATCTCTGTTTTCCTCCTGAATAGTGATCTCATGCCAAGTGCAAAGAACCTTTGGAGAGTATGTGGGCGTTTTTGTGGTGCGCTGTATTTGAATGTGTTTAGTTATTTATTATTTGGTTTATTTCATTTTTTGTACATCTTTTCTTATTGGGATTCTGTAGGAAGTAATTCATGTACAGATATCTGGCCAGTATTTAATTTAGGGCGTTTTCACACCAGCACTAGATAGTCCGGTTAAAACGGACTCTGGTTCGTTTGGTGCGGTTAATTTTGGCAAGTGTGAAAACAGTAATCACACTCGGGTGCGGACCAAAACAATTGCAGCGAGACCCTCGAGAGGAGGTGGTCTCGGTCCGGTTCCAAACGAACTCCAGAGTGGTTAGTTTGTGGTGAGAACATGATCCGACCTCGATCCGACCGAAGTAATTAGGTGTACTTCACAAGTTTGATCTTAACATCTCCTGCAGCCTTTGCATTATGGGATGCGGCAAATCATGTTAACAGAGAACTGGAGAACTGGAGCAGCTAACAGGGCGAGGACAATGAACTGAGGTCTCTCTTGGACTAGCAGTGAGGGACGTTGTCTACTTGATGTTTGGAGTGAGCTGGGTGTTCTGCAGGTGGACTGTAGTTTGGTATATTATCAGATTATTATTACAGCTATGAACAGATGCTGTCTCTGCGCTGCTCCGTGATACGCTCTACAAGAAATGTGCAGTAGTTTGGGAAAACCGGATCTTCTCCCTGTGTTTACTTTCCTGCTCGTACGCCAGATAGCTCTGACCAATCAGAGAAGACAAGGTGCTCACGTGGTTTGTTGGGACGCAATTTGGTGCGTTTGTTTTTGCCTGTGTGAAACAAACGCTCCAAGTAAACGAACTCATTAACTGACCTGGACCAGTGAAACGAACTACAGGTGTGGAAACGCCCTTATTTGTTCTGGTATACTTTAGAGTTATTGCTGTGTGTGCTGAAGTGATAGGGCTGTATGTTTTTAAGAAAATATCTAATTGTGATATTTCTGACTGATATTAAAATAATTTTTTTTGTTGTATAAGTCAAGCTTGAGGCCTGTGTGTGTATCCAGATTCCTAAATTTCAAATCCGATGCAGTTGATTTGCCACCTTTCATGCATTTTTGCCCCCTCAGTGCCTGGTCTGCAGTAAATGAACCGAGTCCTCTGGGAGGGAAGACTCTGTTTGCAGTGTCATGCCCGACAGCTCATTGGCTGTTTGTGGGGAATTAACTTTGGGACCTTGAGTCAGTGCTGGCAACTTGATCTTCATTCCCCTCGGCGTATGTAACGCCGCCATTCCTCCGTGTCGTGTTTGGCTGGAGAATTAAATATAGCTCCTGCTCCTGATTGATGAAAGTTAACGATCCTCCTGCGTGGATGCTCTGCTTGCCTTGCTGAGTGCGAGCGGGCTGTCTGTTAACTGTCCTGGGACTCGCATTGTGTGGCTGCTGAGAATACTTGTGTTTAGGCCAAAACATGAGCGGTGAGGTCACTGGCTGAATTAAAAGGGATCAATGCGTGGTGTCACTGAACGGAGGACTGCCGTACTGGAGCCTGTACCTTGTAGTATTTACAGTGTGGGTCATGTGGCTTTGGTGTGATTTAAAAAAAAAATAATAAAATGAATATAAAAAAAAACAGGTGTGTGTAGACACAGCAGGCTCCTGGGCAACGAGAGAGCAAAAAAGGCCACATGCATACCAGATCCCACCAGTGGACATCAAAACTCCAATAAACTCATACATGCAGGACTAATGGCAAAACGGCTGGAACACAACCGAATTATAAATTGTACGAAGCCAATCCCACTGTTGGGGGGCGGGGAAATGAAGATTTACCTCGAAAACCGTTGAGACCAGACAGTTTACATAAGATGCTGTATTGGACATACTAGACCAGAGGTCACTAAGGGCGTTTCCACACCTGTAGTTGTGGAAGGGGGAAGGGGGAAGGGGGAAGGGGGCACTTCCCCCTCGGTTAAGTTTGTTTTCACACAGGCAAAAACCGAAACGCACCAAAATGCATCCCAACAAACCACGTGAGCACGTTGTCCCCTCTGATTGGTCAGAGCTATCTGGCGTTAGAAAGTAAACACAGGGAGAAGATCCGGTTTTCCCAAACTACTGCACATTTCTTGTAGACCTTTTCACGGAGCAGCGGCAGAGACAGCATCTGTTCATAGCTGTAATAATAATCTGATAATAAACCAAACTACAGTCCACCTGCAGACCACCCAGCTCACTCCAAACATCAAGTAGACAACGTCCCTCACTGCTAGTCCAAGAGAGACCTCAGTTCATTGTCCTCGCCCTGTTAGCTGCTACAGTTCTCCAGTTCTCTGTTTACGCCATCTGCTGCATCCCATAATGCAAAGCACACCTGGCTGCAGGAGAGGTTAAGATCAAACTTGTGGAGTACACCTAATACTTGGGTCGGATCGAGATTGGATCATGTTCTCACCACAAACTAACCGCTCCAGAGTTCGTTTGGAACCGGGCCGACACCACATTCTCTTGAGGGTCTCGGTGCGGCTGTTTTGGTCCGCACCCGAGTGCGATAACGAGTGCGATTACTAATAAGCGGACAGCGGTCCGGATCCAGACCTTGTCCAATGTGGTCCCAAACCTATTGAGAGAAGCTATTGAGAACATTTAATTCTGACTGTTTGGTTAAGTGGAACCTTTCTTGTCTTTACAATATGCAGGCTTTGTGGCCATTTTTTAAAAATCCATGTTTAGCTCCACTCCAACATTAACAAGCAGCACAAGGACGCAGTGCTATTGTAAGCATTGAGAAACCTGTTCATATAGTGGTGTGTTTTAATAGTAGTGTTTAAAAAAATCACAAGATATCACTTTGCTTGCCGTATCGTGACACATTGAATCGTGACCGCTGTGTCACAATGCGTATTGTATCGCCAGGTTTTTGCCAATACACAGCCCTAATCAGGATATTAGTGTTAAACTACAGTAACTAGTAAGCAAGATATCTAATTGGCCAAATTGGATCATTTTTATTGGTTTTATTGCACAGTGTAAAAAAACAGCCTTTGGTATCATATTCTGAGGACTTCCTACGACCCTACATAACATTTCAGGCTGTTGAAAAACAGTCTTATGAATATGGTTAGAAACCAGGTTTTAGTTAAGAAAAGAGGGTGCTTGTTTTTTTTTCTGCTTTAATCTTTGGTGCCCTGCTGGCTCAATCAAAATGCTAAACAAAGAGGTTGTTGTTAATATCTGGGCATATGGAGCGTGCTTGGGACGCTGATGAAAGCTGATTGGAGGGAAAAATGAAATAAAACGCTTCATGCTGTACTCTGCTGTAATCTCTCTCTCTCTCTCTCTCTCTCTCTCTCTCTCTCGTTCACTACAGTAGGTGAAACTCTGTAGTTCTGTCCTTCATGTATAGGTTAGCTCTAAATGCGTGCTGATTTTATGAGACGTGTCTGCAGTGGAAGTGTTCCCCAGGCTGCATAGGCTAAAGAGATGAGATGGCCATGTTCTGAAAGGAGTTAAACTGAAACGGTGAAGATGTTGCTAGTTTTGTTTGTAAGGGGTTAAAAGTGCTGCTAGACAATATCAGCCGATGGAATATTTTTGTAGGGTTAAAAGTTGAACAGACGCTTGTAGTTTGTTAAATGTTAGTATTCCCTTTAAAGGATCTGTAAGACCACAAAACTGTTGGAAGTACTTAGGGCTGTGAGAGCCTAGGCTAAAGCTAGCATAGCTGCCTGACGACAAACCTAAAGCTGAAAATGATTGAACACATGGCACCAGGAGAAAAACCTCAGACACCGCCAGCCTCACAGTCTACCGATTTATGTCCAAGGCGAGGATCATCTTCACTCGCGTGGAGCTGGTTTGGATGACTGACGTTGACGTACCTTTCTTAAAACATGTTTCTTGCCAACATCTAAAAACTATGGTGGAGAATTGTTTGTCGTCAGGGATCACATTCATAACCTCTCTATGTGAAATGTTCTGTGATGTAGCTTTTAGAGGCATTAAACTCTTAGAGAGTCTGATTCCCATCCACACCACTGTGAACAATTCTGACTTTCTGACTCCGTAATTAATACTAACCCACTTTGCTTACATCTCAGCGGGTGAGTTAAGCAGGAATTCCACTTTAAAGGCTTATTTTATTGCTGAAGTTGCCGAGTCTGGAAGGGCCCTCTCTCCTGTCTCTGCTCGCTTCTGTGCCAGTCAGTAGCGCCTGGAGCACAAGCTCATTAAACGACTCTAGAGATTAACCTTAGAAGTAAATTTGAAGTCCAAGTTTAGAGCGTCCAGTCAGATCCTTCCGTGTTGTATGTCTGACAATGCCGAGGCTAAGCTGGTTCTCTAATTGTAGCTGTCTAGTCCTCGCGTATGTGTGCCGGTCTTGTCTGAGTAGTGCTGCTCGATAGGACCTGATCTCTTTACCTTGGACGGGTCTGTGCGTCGCTTCATCCTCAGCTCTGTTTGTTTTCTCAGGCTAATTTGCTAATGCCCTACAGTTGATGTGAAATAACCGAGCTGGGGACGATCTGATTGGTAGATTTTTGGCCCCTGCTGTTATCAGTATGTTTATGTACAGTTCCAGTTTTTAATTTGTATGTATGGCATTAATTACATAAACACGAGCAACAGTTAATTAAAAGCTGCTGAAAAAAGAGGTGGAATTGCTGGAACTTGTTGTAACATGTTTGTTTTATGGGCAAACTATTGTATCATTCATGCAACAGACAGATGTGTACCGATATTGGTTATCTGGCAACCCTGTGGCCATTTCAATATTTTCATGCATTACAGGTTCACATTCTATACATGACTGACTGCATTCAGTTCAACAGAACCTGTTATGCTGTCATCGACTTCAGGCATCGTTGGAATTCAAACTTGTAAACTCCTGACAATAGGGTGAGACCTGAGCTCAGCTAAGGGCTGGCTTTACACAGTGAAACTTTTCATGTAACTAGTTATTTGTATGTAACGAGAGCTGCCTGCGGCTGAGAAGTGGGTTTCTTCTCTTCAGCTGCCAAATAAACCTTCTTATGTTCCATTTTCTCGTCTGCTGATTAAGTGAAATCAGCAGTTTGAAAGTATTTAAACTTGTTCCGCAAAGTTGCGACACTTGCAGGAGAGTTTCACGAGTTGCAGGGCACTTTACATTATGCAACCCAAGTTGTGATTTAGTTTAATGTAGGTCTCAAGCATCTAAAGTTTCATGAAAGTGTAAAGCCACCCTTGAAAGGGCTATCAAAGAGACCATCTCTATCTAATGAACTGTGAAGTTGGTCTGTATTTTTGAGGTGCGGCTGCCCACAGTATGGTCAGAAGAGCTTCCCGTTAGACAGCAGGGCAAAAATAGAACATCATGAAACGTTTGGCTGGTAGAGTACTAAAACATGTGGCTGGTAGTGATCTAAAACGTTTGACTGGTAGTGTACTAAAACGTTTGGCTGGTAGTGTACTAAAACGTTTGGCTGGTAGTGTATTAAAACGTTTGACTGGTAGTGTATTAAAACGTTTGACTGGTAGTGTACTAAAACATGTGGCTGGTAGTGTACTAAAACGTTTGGCTGGTAGTGTATCTAAAACGTTTGACTGGTAGTGTACTAAAACGTTTGGCTGGTAGTGTACTAAAACGTTTGACTGGTAGTGTACTAAAACGTTTGACTGGTAGTGTATTAAAACGTTTGACTGGTAGTGTACTAAAACATGTGGCTGGTAGTGTACTAAAACGTTTGACTGGTAGTGTACTAAAACGTTTGACTGGTAGTGTACTAAAACGTTTGACTGGTAGTGTACTAAGACGTTTGATCGGTAGTGTACTAAAACGTTTGGCTGGTAGTGTACTAAAACGTTTGACTGGTAGTGTACTAAAACGTTTGACTGGTAGTGTACTAAAACGTTTGGCTGGTAGTGTACTAAGACGTTTGACTGGTAGTGTACTAAGACGTTTGATCGGTAGTGTACTAAAACGTTTGATCGGTAGTGTATTAAAACGTTTGACTGGTAGTGTACTAAAACGTTTGACTGGTAGTGTACTACGACGTTTGACTGGTAGTGTACTAAAACGTTTGACTGGTAGTGTACTAAAACGTTTGATCGGTAGTGTATTAAAACGTTTGACTGGTAGTGTACTAAAACGTTTGACTGGTAGTGTACTACGACGTTTGACTGGTAGTGTACTAAAACGTTTGACTGGTAGTGTACTAAAACGTTTGATCGGTAGTGTACTAAAACGTTTGACTGGTAGTGTACTACGACGTTTGACTGGTAGTGTACTAAAACGTTTGACTGGTAGTGTACTAAAACGTTTGATCGGTAGTGTATTAAAACGTTTGACTGGTAGTGTACTAAAACGTTTGACTGGTAGTGTACTACGACGTTTGACTGGTAGTGTACTAAAACGTTTGACTGGTAGTGTACTAAAACGTTTGATCGGTAGTGTACTAAAACGTTTGATCGGTAGTGTATTAAAACGTTTGACTGGTAGTGTACTAAAACGTTTGACTGGTAGTGTACTACGACGTTTGACTGGTAGCGTACTAAAACGTTTGACTGGTAGTGTACTAAAACGTTTGATCGGTAGTGTACTAAGACGTTTGACTGGTAGTGTACTAAAACGTTTGACTGGTAGTGTATTAAAACGTTTGACTGGTAGTGTACTAAAACGTTTGACTGGTAGTGTATTAAAACGTTTGACTGGTAGTGTATTAAAACGTTTGACTGGTAGTGTATTAAAACGTTTGACTGGTAGTGTACTAAGACGTTTGACTGGTAGTGTACTAAAACGTTTGACTGGTAGTGTACTAAAACGTTTGATCGGTAGTGTACTAAGACGTTTGACTGGTAGTGTACTAAAACGTTTGACTGGTAGTGTACTAAAACGTTTGACTGGTAGTGTATTAAAACGTTTGACTGGTAGTGTACTAAAACGTTTGATCGGTAGTGTACTAAGACGTTTGACTGGTAGTGTACTAAAACGTTTGACTGGTAGTGTATTAAAACGTTTGACTGGTAGTGTACTAAAACGTTTGACTGGTAGTGTACTAAGACGTTTGACTGGTAGTGTATTAAAACGTTTGACTGGTAGTGTATTAAAACGTTTGACTGGTAGTGTACTAAAACGTTTGACTGGTAGTGTACTAAAACGTTTGACTGGTAGTGTATTAAAACGTTTGACTGGTAGTGTATTAAAACGTTTGACTGGTAGTGTACTAAGACGTTTGACTGGTAGTGTACTAAAACGTTTGACTGGTAGTGTATTAAAACGTTTGACTGGTAGTGTATTAAAACGTTTGACTGGTAGTGTATTAAAACGTTTGACTGGTAGTGTACTAAAACGTTTGGCTGGTAGTGTATTAAAACGTTTGACTGGTAGTGTATTAAAACGTTTGACTGGTAGTGTACTAAAACGTTTGGCTGGTAGTGTACTAAAACATTTGGCTGGTAGTGTATTAAAACGTTTGACTGGTAGTGTACTAAAACGTTTGGCTGGTAGTGTACTAAAACGTTTGGCTGGTAGTGTATTAAAACGTTTGACTGGTAGTGTATTAAAACGTTTGGCTGGTAGTGTACTAAAACGTTTGGCTGGTAGTGTATTAAAGCGTTTGACTGGTAGTGTATTAAAACGTTTGACTGGTAGTGTACTAAAACGTTTGACTGGTAGTGTATTAAAACGTTTGACTGGTAGTGTATTAAAACGTTTGACTGGTAGTGTATTAAAACGTTTGGCTGGTAGTGTATTAAAACGTTTGACTGGTAGTGTACTAAAACGTTTGACTGGTAGTGTATTAAAACGTTTGACTGGTAGTGTATTAAAACGTTTGACTGGTAGTGTATTAAAACGTTTGGCTGGTAGTGTACTAAAACGTTTGACTGGTAGTGTACTAAGACGTTTGACTGGTAGTGTATTAAAACGTTTGACTGGTAGTGTATTAAAACGTTTGACTGGTAGTGTATTAAAACGTTTGACTGGTAGTGTATTAAAACGTTTGGCTGGTAGTGTATTAAGACGTTTGGCTGGTAGTGTACTAAAACGTTTGACTGGTAGTGTATTAAAACGTTTGACTGGTAGTGTATTAAAACGTTTGACTGGTAGTGTACTAAAACGAAGTGTAAAACAACCCTAAAGAATCATGGAGTAGATTTGTAATCGTTTCGTGTAGTATCTTTGTATGATGAGGCTTTCAGAGGCTTGACTCATCAGACATCTGATCTTCCACCTCCGTGCAGCATTTTTACATCAGATCGCTCTGAATAACTGTCAAATCTTAACAGTTTAATTAAGCGGAAATTTTAAAAAAATGGGTGAAATTCCCCTTTACTTTAAGCCTGTAGACTGGGAAACGGCTTCCTGGCTAACAGAAAGCTGCAGTTCGTGTCAGATCAGACCAATACCGCAAAGCTCTGGGGGGAGCCGGGTGGTCTCCCTTTGCGTTTAATATGACACTGTTGAAACATTGACTTTAACATGAATATTTGCTTTCTTACAGGGAGTGGTGCCACGGCGGTTGTCCAGGCGGCCTACTGCATACCCAGAAAGGAGAAGGTTGCTATCAAGCGCATCAACCTGGAGAAATGCCAGACCAGCATGGACGAGCTCCTGGTAATGGAACAATTACACAAATGGATTTGGGAAATGTTGTTTAGTTGCCAAACATAAGTCCAGGAACTTGTGATGACAGTTTATGCTGTTACCGTGTTATTTATGATCTGACTGTGAAACATCTTAAGATACTTGTGGCTTAATGGAGTCTTTTGGTCTCAGATGTATGTGTACAGCCAAGATATGTCCAGTGTCCAAGTTTTGCTTCTTCATCCTTAGTGCTGTTAGACGTCAATAGTCACCCAAATCTTTTCTCTTTTTTGTGTTATCTGAACCTACGTGTGAAATTTGGGTGTGTAATAATGGTGAACTGTAGTAAGTAGTTTTATTTATGTAGTAAGGGTTTCCTGGGGACCTTCTCCTGCACTTTGCATGTACATATCTAGTTTAGAAATTAAACTTGTGGCCCAAAACTTCCATAAAACAATGTTTAGAAGCGTTAAACTCTTCTGTTCCTGTCCACACCACTGTGAACAGCTCTGTTTCTTTAGATCACTTGCTAACGTTTACGTTGCTGTATTGCTCAGAAAAATCATAACTACGTGTGTAAAGCGGATGTAAGCAAGCAATTTTTTTCTCTCTATTTAAAAAAAAAACACCCAAAAACTGAAGATGCATGTTTGCAATGAAACTGTGTATTAACAAAAACCTGGCGATACAGTACATATTGTGATGCAGTGGTCACGATTCAATATATCGCAATACACTGCGATATTGTAAGCAAAGTGATATACTGTGATTTTTTTAAAATCCTACTATTAAAACACACCACTGTATGAACAGGTTTGTCTATGCTTACTATAGCACTGCGCCCTTGTGCTACTGGTTAATGTTGGAGTGGAGCTGAAATTGGATTACAACACTGCCATCTAGTGACTAAGCTTTCTTTTACTATTTATCTACAACATGCTGTATTTTGCTTAATCTCATTTTTATTAAAGTAAACTGAAGTAAATACGGGCTTATAACGGCTTTAAATCAATATTAAGTGAAATAAACCAAAGGTTAGTCACGTAACTACGTGCTATCAACCAATAACGTTCGATGCGCCCCCTCTAAGAACTTGAGTGCGGAGAGCAGCTGACAGTATTGCAGTTTGCACGCGAGGAACATCAAGTCGAGAGAGAGGATACGCGTGCAGTTCCTCTTTTTGTGCTTGCGAGGTTCTCTAGTGGAAACATTTCTGTGTGAAATGTTCAAACGGGCAGGTTAATGTTTTGACCCTTACGTGATGCTAGTCGTGGCATATTTGCATTGCTTATTAACTGTCTTGCGATGCATCGTTACTTCCCTAGACACTAGGGGTGTAAGAAGATATCACTCCTAAGACAATTTAATATAATATCTTTACTGATACTGTATCGATTCTTAAAAACACAGTATTGATGCACACATTCCTGGCAGACAGTGAATCATTGTGTGTTGTGTTTAAGCCTCTGACCACTAGATGACAGTGTTGTAATCTATTTTCAGCTCCACTCCAACATTAACCAGCAGCACAAGGGCGCAATGCTATAGTAAACATTGATAAACCTGTTCATACAGTGGTGTGTTTTAATAGTAGGGTTTGAAAAATCACAGTATATCACATTGCTTGCAGTATTGCAGGATATCAAGACCACTATATCACGATACGTATTGTATCGCCAGGTTCTTGCCAATACTAGACACCGACGACATGTCGTCTACAGTGGATGCTGCATTCAGCTACATGGGCGAGGGTTTTCTGAAGTCTGTCTGATCAGCCACAGCTGGAGCGAGTGGAAGAACTTCCAGCAAGCCATTTCTTTAAGACTTTCTTGAAAAGCATTCCTAGTGCTCCACTGGGATGGGAAGCTAATGGGCGAGCGTAAGGTTTTCTGCTGGAATTCGTGAGGAACCTGTCCAGCAGGATTTAACGAGTCCTTACAAAGAACACCTCATGAGTAAAACATCATTGTCATCACGGATCATCACAGGTCACACATGAGCAAAGCTCCCAAAGGCAAAGAACAGAGACCAGCATTGTAGAGGGGGTCGCTTGTCTTCTGACAACTGCTCATTAAATCACTTTCCTGACTGCGAAGAGGCGATACAGTCCGCCTCTCTTTAAAGGTGCTGTGGAGTACGGCTGTAGTCTCGGGCCAAATTAAATTTCTCTTTCCGCCTCTGTGGATCTTTCACATGTGACTCTCATGGATTTAATCTTTGTTCGGACTAGCTGCTGTTTCCTGCTTTATTAGCTTCGTGGTTCATGTTCTCGTGGAGCTCAAAAGGTCATCTGCAGGTTGTAACTGTAACTGTGAAGGTCAGCTGCTGCTTTGAGGTTGGAGAACATTGCTGACTATAATAATAATAATAAAAAAACAGATATATCATCACCGTCCAAAGTAAAACATGCATCTCCATTAGGGTTTTAATTTTTCTGTCATTTGAACTCGACAGCTGCTCTTTTTATCTGGTGAAAGGTTCATGGTGAATGGACCAATAGAAATACTCCAAAATCCCTTGGATTGAGACCTCTTTGCATTGACTTTTGCATTGAGAACATTTTTGGTCTCTCTTATGACGTAACCATTTTAGAGATATTTGCTTTATATATTTGGAACAGAGCATTCAGATCTCATATATTTGCATCATTATTATTATTATTATATATATTTTTAGATTTGTATTTTATATCAACATATCATCACCATATTTTTCTACATCATTTAAATGCTGCAGCTTACATTATGTACAAATGTCATGCTGAATGGACCAATAGAACTGCTCCAATATAGCTTGGAAAAAGTATTCTGGTTCTATTAACTTGCAATAGAAGTAAAGTAGGTTTTTAGCCTCTCTTGTTTAGTTTAGTTAGTTTTGATTTTGGAGATGTGGCAATGTGTGTGTTTACACTGATCAGCCATAGCATTAAAACCACCTCCTTATATCTACACACACTCCATTTAATCAGCTCCACTTACCATATAGGAGCACTTTGTACTAGAGGTGTGTATATATATATATTTATATATAAATTGTTTACGATAATCTCTGAATTGCCGTGTTAACGACGCGTGAGCTTAGGTTATAGATAGAGATGGAAGGATTGATCGGCTATGTATCGGTATCGGCTGATTTTTAATCAACATATGCGATCAGTGATAGGCTGATATTTCTCCAATTTAGCCGATCCTGAGAGTGGATCGATGGCGTTAAACAAATGAGCCTAATTTCTGTATTTCCAGCTAGCGTTTTGTTGAAATCCCCACCGGCCAGGTCCTTGCAATTCCTATCTGAACCGCTAGGTGGAAATACTTACCCTTTCATTTTTGACAGACTGACTAAAGCAGTGGTCTCGCGAGAACAGTTTATAGCGTTCACGGCATGCGCTGGTAGAGAACATGTCGTCTGTCTGGCAGTTTGTTACCGTATGTGATACAGACTCGTCCAGGGCGTTTTGTAAAATATATAAAATCAACGTGTCTTGTTGGGAAACCAAGACAAAGACATTTAACACTACTAATCTGATACGTTTTTTAGAGTACACCACGCAGCTGAAACAGTGAGTATCAGCAAACAGCAGAGCTAGCACGCGCAGCTAGCACAAAACAAATAACCCAGAACACCATACAGACCAGATCTGACCGGTACGAACAGAACAGCAGCAACAATTCAGATCTGCATTTAATGATTACAGATTTTTGTTTAAAATAACAGAGTCTGCATTTAATGACTGCAGTTTTTACTGCATTTATTTAATTAGCTTTTTTAGTTTTAAATTAAGGGTCTAAATTGAATGTATTGTAGTTTTGGGGATATTTGTTTGATTTACTTTGTTTATTTACTGTTAATTTTGTTTAAAATATTATGGTGTTTTATATGAGCTTGTTAAAAATGGTAATAAACCAGTTTAGACAATGTTTCATGACTTGCTTGCGCTAATAACTACATGTAGCCCTGCCGTGGCATATAGCCCCGCCCTTGATTGGTATTGGCTATCGGCCAATCGTGCTGAAAGATGATCAGCGATCGGAATCGGCCTCAAAAATGCTGATCGGTCCATCTCTAGTTATAGAGTACAGTACTGTCTGGGGAAAACAACAACAATCTAAACGTCTCGACTCCAAATGCTTTAGTACAGGCTGCTGCCAGTGTACATTGAGAGTGCCTATACTGTGTGCTAGCACAGGCTAAAGCTAGCATAGCTGCCTAAACAACACAAGTAAATCTAAAACTGAGTGAACACACTGCACCAGGGGAAGAACCTAATATCCTTTAAGACTTTTACAAACAAATTTTTAAATAATGCAAAATATCGTTTATCGTATCAACAAAATTACAGAAAATATCCAAATCAATAGTAGTAGTTTAACAGGTACAGACTGTAGTTCACCTGATTCGCTGCATACATTGTTTATCCCCCTTTACCCTGTTCTTTAATGGTCAGGACCCCCCACAGGACCCCCCACAGGACCACCACAGAGCAGGTAGTTATAGGATGTGGATCATTCTCAGCACTACAGTGCCACTGACATGGCAGTGAGATGGTTACAGCATTCACTACTAAAACATTTGGTAGTGATTCTGCAGTGTTATGGTTGTTAGGGTAGTGACTGTGGAATGTTCAGTCATTTACTTCTAGTGAATTAAACATGATTAAGCAACAGCGTCACTCCGAGTACGAGGGATTACCGTCTGAAGTCCGAGTCAGTTCAAGCTTTCTTTCAGGTCGTTACTAATACACTCCAGTTAACACACATTCCTGACAGAAGTGAGTTTGTTCACACAGATACACTGAAGAACAGACGATGTGTACTAGTGTACGTGTACTTTTTCATTGTTGGTGTGCCAGTTCACACGAACTTGTGTCTGACATGAGTGTGTAAATCTGAGCGTAGTAGTGCAGTAACACAGTTTAAATATGTTTTTTTTTTTCCTCTTTCTTCACATAGTCACAGTTTGAGCGCTCACTGCTCAGACTCCGCCTACGAGCACAGCCATTGGCTCCCAAGCCGCTTGAATGCCTGAATTAGAGTGCGCTCCATGTAAATGATATGTAAATGAGGTACTGTTAAACTGATGCTTGATTTTAGAGATGGACCGGTCAGCGTTTTTAAGATGCACCTTTCAGTGGGATAGCCGATACCGATCGAGGGCGGGGTATACGCCACGGCAGGGCTACATGTAGTTATTAGCGCAAGCAAGTCATGAAACATGTTTGAAACGTGGTTATCTAGAGCTATAAACTCAATCACTCTGGCTGTGGTTCTTTAGCTCTCTGGCTGTTTCTGCTGCTTTACTGTTAGTACCGGTCAGATCTGGTCTGCATGGTTTTCTGGGTTGTTTGTTTTGTGCTGGATGTGTGGGCTAGCTCTGCTGTTTGCTGATACTCACTGTATTAGTCAGTCTGTAGAAAATAAGAGTTTGTATTTCCACCTAGTGGTTCAGATAGGAATTGCTGGGAGCTGGCTGGAGGGGGTTTCACGGATGGCTCCTCTTCCTGGATGAAACGCTAGCTGGAAGTACAGAAATTAGGATCATACTGCCATAGATCGGCTCTTGGGATCTGGAGACATATCTGCCGATCACTGATCACATATTTTGATTAAAAATCGGCCGATACTGATACATAGCCGATCGATCCTTCCATCTCTACTTGATTTTGCACACAGCAGTTGATTCATCCTTTGAGCTCAAACTGGCACGTCACAGGGGCTTTTCCTGAATCAGGCGCAGAGTAGTTTGCACGTCGTTAAGTGTGGTCGCATCTGCTCTTCATATCGTCGCTGTCCAAAGAAACATCAACTTACTTACCAAAAACCTAACCTACTTTTAATGTAAGTCAGTGAAACCGGAGTAATGCACAATGTTGAATGTAGTGATATAACGTGATGATGAACTTGGAATGAAGATACTGAACCCCTGATTCCTCAACATTGCTGCTTTATGTAGGAACCAGTAATTGTTATAGCACTCTCTTGTAGACGTATTCAAATCCAGTGCAGTATGTACAGTGTGGGTGTCTTAGCGTGGTGGTCCAGCTTAAATGTACCACTTTTCCAATTTAAAATTAGAAGAAGAATAAGATTAGAGTAATACAGGTGCGTATTCTGAAACGTATTCACGTGACCCAGTATTTGAAAAACAGTAATGGTCAACACAGGCAGCACGGTGGTGTAGTGATTAGCACTCTCGCCTCACAGCAAGACGATCCGGGTTGGATTCCCGGACCGGGCCGTTCTGTGTGGAGTGTACATGTTCTCCATGTGCTGGAGTGGGTTTCCTCAGGGTACTCCAGTTTCCTCTCACAGTCCAAACACATGCATGGTAGGTTGATCAGTCACTCTAAATTGCCTGTAGGTGTGAGTGTGTGTGTTGGCCATGCAATGGACTGGCAACGAGTCCATGGAGTACCCTGCCTTCACCTGATGATGCTGGGATTGGCTTCAGCTTCATGGATGGATAATGGGCAACACACTTTCATGTTTTGAACACAGAAATATTTGTTTATTAAAACTTAATGTTGAGATGTACTGCTTCAACTACCAAAACTTGGCTTTCTTCTATACAGCAGAGTTGGTTTGACTCCACTGGTGGGAGGAATTGGGTGAAGAATCTTGAGTTTTCTGGAAAAAGTGAGCCACATGCTAGCGCCGCCTGGTAGGGTCGGCCTTTATGGCCTACTGAGCAACCTCAGGAAGCGTTAAATTAAACACAGATTGCTGCTAAATGCGAGCATTCCACATTTGGGCTAGAACCTTGAGCAACTTCCTCCAAGAGGTACGGCCAATTGCCCGTACGATGCGGCCCATTTACCCCAGTAGAGCATGCTCTACTTCCCCTCAGTGTAATCTCCGGTGGTCAGTGTTGTCTAGGGTCCTAAACTGCATGAGGAAAAATAAGAAATCCTCTTTATTGTGCGATCAGCTGCTTTAGCCGAGCGAGATGTTTCGTCGTTTGGACCCGGGGGAGCTTTTCTCTTCTCCTCTCTCGCTCAGCTCAAGGCTCCAGACTAGCAGTGATGTAATGGTGTGTCCATAGTGGCTCCTCTGTGTTTCATCACGGCGTCCATGTGACGTGACGCTCCCCGGGTGTTCTGGAGACACGTGACTGCTCTGCTAATGCTTCATCTGATGAAATGGCTCGCATGTTAAAAGCACTTGGCCACGGGAGCGGTTTCCCTCTGAATTCAGAGTGAAATTCCTTGTTGTAGCAGCTGTTACTGAATGGAAGATCTCTGCCTGCGGCGGGCCCAGAATAGCGTAGCCTATATTCCCCAGCCGTCCGCTAATCAGAATTCATTTGCTTCCCCTTCTCTCGGCTCTCGCTCGGCTTTCGTTTCAGAACTGCTGAATATTAAAATCCATGCAGTCGATCTGCTGAGATCGTAGCCTTTGTTCGTTTCTGGAGGAGCGCGCCGACACCCACCCCCAGCCCCGTGCCTCCGAGGAGCGCATCTCTCTATATTGACGGCTCTCTTGTGGTGTGAATCAGCAGAATTTCCTTTCCAGCCCAGCGTTCCCTTCGGAATATCTGCTTTGATCTGACGGCACGTCCCAGTAATGAATCGGACACTCTTGTCTTTTGTTGGAGGCCTTTTTTTTTTTTTTTGCCCTTTTGTTGGGTGCCAAGCAGCGTGAGGGGTGGGTGGGGCATGGGAGGTGGCAGCTGTCACAGAAGCCTGTTTCAGCATGAGGTCATCCTTCTGCCCACGGCCGTCCAGCCGCAGGGTTCAGGGCCGGAGCAGAGCCGTGCGGTTGCGTTTGCAGCCGCTCTGTCATGGCGGCATCCTTTCATGAGGAGAATTGGAGCCTTTGGTGGTTTCGGCTCACAATGTTCACACCACACGTCAACCAGATGTGGGCAGAAAGGCTCAGCTCCCGGTTGGGGGAGGCATTTACTGTTCTTGCTGTGGTACCAAATTTTAGATTGTAGACCTGCAAATTGAAAAGTTTTCTTTTCCATCCAGTTAAAAACAAATCTGTAACATGACGTGTTTTAGTTTACCCTACTCGACGTTGTACATTCTCTAGTGTGACTATTGCACGTGCACACTTCATATCATGCAGCCCTTGTTTAACCTTCTCTTCATCTAGTACAGCAACGCAACAGTCCTTGAGATGATGCTGTGGATGCCTCCGAGAGGGCCAGTGCAGAGCCGTGTGGTTGCTCTGTCATGGCAGCGTCCTCTCACAAGGAAAATTGGAGCTTTTAGTGGTTTGGGCTCAAAATGTTTACACCACATGTCAACCAGATGTGGGCAGAAAGGCTCAACTCTTGGTTAGTGGAGACACTAATGTTGTAGAAGGCGTTTTCTATTCTTATGATACGTGTGCAGCAACTGCAAAATAAAACAATAAAAAGCCTCAGCCTGAAGCTCTTTGACCGCTTTGAGTCTGAATTTTTTTAAATAGTCATAAAACATAAACAGTGAATTAGAGTCTTTGGTAAGGAAGTTTGGATTCTTTATAAAGTTGAACATTTTCATAGTCCTGACTATTTAATCCTGAACTCCACTCGAGGGCAGTGACGAGCGTGTGTCTTACATTTTGACCACAGCTCCCAGTTTAGTCAAATGAAGGAAATACTACTGTAACCATCGAAAGGTGACTTCAACATCGTCCAGTGAATTAATCTGAACTAAGTGTTCTTGCTGTAAGACTTCTACTTAATATCTTGTTAGCCATGTAGCCTCCACGAGCCATGACGAGCCGGCAGTATCAGCAGTCGTATATAAATCAGAGTTAATTGTGTTGTCAGACAGATTTTAGATTGTAGATTAGACATGGGAAGTGAGGTTTTAGTTTATCTTGACATTGTAGATCATGCAGTGTGACTATTGCACATGCACACATCACAGTGACTGTGCTTAAACAATATATCATGCAGCCCTAATTTAACCCCCTCCTTCACTTCTTCAGGGCTGTTGCGTTCCTGTAGTAGATGGTGTTGCTATGGATTCCTTTAGGGGATGCACGGTGATAGCAGAGTTATAAACCTGCTGTGTTTCAGGACTAGTCCAGTAACATTAGCATTAGTCAATTTATTGTAAAGACTCTCAACTCGATGGGCATTCAATTTTTTTTTTCCAGTTACATTCTACCTGTACAAGAGCTATGAGGAGCCTCTACAAGAGCTATGAGGAGCCTCTACAAGAGCTATGAGGAGCCTGTACAAGAGCTATGAGGAGCCTGTACAAGAGCTATGAGGAGCCTCTACAAGAGTTATGAGGAGCCTCTACAAGAGCTATGAGGAGCCTCTACAAGAGCTATGAGGAGCCTCTACAAGAGCTATTAGGAGCCTCTACAAGAGCTATGAGGAGCCTCTACAAGAGCTATGAGGAGCCTCTACAAGAGCTATGAGGAGCCTGTACAAGAGCTATGAGGAGCCTGTCCAGAAGCTATGAGGAGCCTCTACAAGAGCTATGAGGAGCCTGTCCAGAAGCTATGAGTTGCCTGTGCAAGAGCTATGAGGTGCCTGTACGCGAGCTATGAGGAGCCTGTACGCGAGCTATGAGGAGCCTGTACGCGAGCTATGAGAAGCCTGTACGCGAGCTATGAGGAGCCTGTACGAGAGCTATGAGGAGCCTGTACGAGAGCAATGAGGGGCCTGTACGAGAGCTATGAGGAGCCTTTACAAGAGCTATAAGGAGCCTGTACAAGAGCTGTAAGGAGCCTGTGCGAGAGCTATGAGGAGCCTGTGCAAGAGCTTTGAGGAGCCTGCCCAGAAGCTATGAGGAGCATTTACAAGAGCTATGATGAGCCTGTACGAGAGCTTTGAGGAGCCTGTGCAAGAGCTATGAGGAGCCTGTACGAGAGCTTTGAGGAGCCTGTACGAGAGCTATGAGGAGCCTGTGCAAGAGCTATGAGGAGCCTGTGCGAGAGCTATTGAGGAGCCTGTGCAAGAGCTTATGAGGAGCCTGTACGAGAGCTATGAGGAGCCTGTGCAAGAGCTATGAGGAGCCTGTACGAGAGCTTTGAGGAGCCTGTACGAGAGCTTTGAGGAGCCTGTACGAGAGCTGTGAGGAGCCTGTATGAGAGCTATGAGGAGCCTGTACGAGAGCTATGAGGAGCCTGTACGAGAGCTTTGAGGAGCCTGTGCAAGAGCTATGAGGAGCCTGTACGAGAGCTTTGAGGAGCCTGTACGAGAGCTATGAGGAGCCTGTGCAAGAGCTATGAGGAGCCTGTGCGAGAGCTATGAGGAGCCTGTGCAAGAGCTATGAGGAGCCTGTACGAGAGCTATGAGGAGCCTGTGCAAGAGCTATGAGGAGCCTGTACGAGAGCTTTGAGGAGCCTGTACGAGAGCTTTGAGGAGCCTGTACGAGAGCTGTGAGGAGCCTGTATGAGAGCTATGAGGAGCCTGTACGAGAGCTATGAGGAGCCTGTACGAGAGCTATGAGGAGCCTGTACGAGAGCTATGAGGAGCCTGTACGAGAGCTATGAGGAGCCTGTACGAGAGCTATGAGGGCCCTGGATGAGAGCTTTGAGGAGCCTGTACAAGAGCTATGAGGAGCCTGTGCGAGAGCTATGAGGAGCCTGTGCGAGAGCTATGAGGAGCCTGTACGAGAGCTTTGAGGAGCCTGTACGAGAGCTTTGAGGAGCCTGTACGAGAGCTTTGAGGAGCCTGTACGAGAGCTTTGAGGAGCCTGTACGAGAGCTATGAGGAGCCTGTACGAGAGCTATGAGGAGCCTGTACGAGAGCTATGAGGAGCCTGTACGAGAGCTATGAGGGCCCTGGATGAGAGCTTTGAGGAGCCTGTACGAGAGCTTTGAGGAGCCTGTACGAGAGCTTTGAGGAGCCTGTACGAGAGCTATGAGGAGCCTGTGCGAGAGCTATGAGGAGCCTGTACAAGAGCTATGAGACTGTTTCAACTGTCAGCCATAATTGTACTTTTTCTTTTGCTGTCTGCTTCTGGATATAACATTAACAGTGAATTACATCAGGATGGGTCATTAACACACTCTAGGTTAGATGTCATGCTCAAAGATGTTGACACGTATTGTGCAGGTTGGCCATCTTCTATTGTTGACGTTATTGATAAAGCTGAATAATAGTTTCAATCCTGATAATTTATTTATTTGAGCTTATTTTTAAAATATTTTATGAAAACTGCCTTAACAATGTGAGTACTGTCTTGCCTTTGATGCCTTAAATAACTGATCATTAGCTATTTAGAAGACAGTGCACCCTCTAAGAAGCATTCCTGTGGTCTGGTCTTGGTTGTCTTTTGCATTTAAGTTATTGATTAAAACTCGCTATTGTGTTTTTGAGAATCGGTATCAGTGTATCAATATTTTTTTTACACCCGTCGCTGTCTCGTCTGCCTGTGACTTTCCTCTGCTAGAGGGATTTGAGAATATTGCATGAATAGAACCGCTTCTTTTAAATGGCCTCGGACCAAATTGGTTGGAAATATTTGCAAAAGTGTTGTGAAGGAGGAGGTCTATGAATTATGCATGGCTCTGTGTGAAGTGGAAGCTACAGATTTATCCCCTTCCAATTGAGCACGAGTGTGAACCGGCGTCCCCCGGAAAGCGCAGCCGTATTACGGCTCCCTGTGTGGCTCACGCATGGAGCCGAACCCGACTGTAATCATGGCGAGCACCATATGATTCCTCAAATCGCATTCTGGTCTCTCCGGGGGGTCGGCGGAGCCGGGAGCACCGGAGGGCAAATCTTTGCACGGTCACGGATTAGCATGTGTAATGGCATCGCAGTTCTTTGTGGACCAGCATGGCGTGCGGTGACCTGTTACAGCTACGAAGACCCATTTCTAGCAAGAAACCATTTTACTTTGTGTGTGCGGGAAAGGTGGTCATCCCTGTAGCATCCAGTGGACCATTAAGTGGAAAGAAACATGGGACCGTTACTGTGGACCGCTGCCTTGTCCTTTGAGCTTGTGTTGAAATGAACATTAGAAGATTTGTTCTTTACTCGTTGAATGCCTCTGTTGCTGTCCACACGGTCCACAAACAGGGAGACCCCACAGGTGGCCCTGCGGATACATTCCTTTCTCCAGCCTCGACTCGAATTTAATTATGGAACAATTCAGTCAGTTCCAGGCTGTCAGCTCGTCTGTCTCCGCACCAGCTATTCCTCCCAGATACCAGAGTGGAGAGACAAAAACGGGCTGGGCCTGACAAAAAACCCTCCTGGCTGCAAACCACCTCCACTCTCAGAGCAGAGGGTCATCTCCCCTCGACTCACTGAAGTTGACCCTGAACATTAAAGAGGAGTGTTGGGTGGCTGTGAGGACGGAGTCACGTAAACGTTTCTCATCCCTAACCTCCACTTCCACAAAGACAGCGTGACGTACACTGTGGCCCTTGGTTTTCAGGGTTGGTGTAAACTTGTCTAACGCTAGAGGCCTCTGTGCTCGAAGACGCTTCCCCCTTAAGCCTGGGTCTCATTCGCTGGAGTGAACGACTACCACTTAAAGTAGAATTGTAGGGCTACACCTAACAATTAATTTCTTAATCGATTAATCTATTGATTCTTTTTTTATTATTTTTATTATTACTATTAGTCGATTAGTTGATTAATCTAGCAACTAACTTTAGATTGCTCTAGGTGTGTTAGGAATTATAATTTGTATTTTGTTATGGATTTGTAACCGATGGAAGATTTTTTTTGTTGTCGAAAGAACACAAGGGGCTGTAGAATTAAAGATCCTGCGCTGTGGGGGGCGGGGCTCAGAAGCACAGGGGAATGGCTACGGCTATTCTAGACTTTATGTATTAAAGGGTACCTTAAACGCATGTGATCTATAAATGGTTAAAGACTAAGAATCTACGCTTTGACTGGATCTTTAGAGGCACAAACCTACACGTCTCACGCACAAGAACTCAGACAGTTTGTGGACTATATATTTTGGCAGAGTCGTTTGAGAAGCAGCTACGTGTGTTTAAAGCTCCCACGGTATCGAGAACAGTCTTAGTTTCTACACTGGACGATTAAGAAACGGTTAGCAATGTGACTTCAAGTGACACTACTGAAAGAAACATGTTAATAATCTAATCTAAGATAAACAGGTAAACAGGTGCTGTCCTGCTGCTGTGTTGAGCTTCAAGGTCTCGTGTGTAGCAACTGTACTGTTGTGATCATCTCCACTGTGCAGAGCTGACAGAGCACCACACTGTTGTGTTTCTGTGTGAAACACTCCCACAACTCTAGATGCACGTGAGCGATTGTGTCTAGCTGCAGCTTGCGGTCCGGATAAATCCATGCTTTCAGTAGACGCGGACATCTTTGCGATGCATCGACTCACGTTATGCTAATTGCTAGTGCAGTTCTCCTTTATTTCTGCTTGCTTTGTGTCATATGGCCTGAAGTAAACTGACCAACCTCTGGCCTTAATCCTTTTTTCCCATGGTTCTTCTTACTGGCTGGTTGTGTATGAAGCTAAATGAGTCATGACAGCTGTTATTAGGGGGGGGGGTGTTACCGTATTCTAATCCACATGACCTGCGGTAACTTGAAGTGTTCGGAGAAAGCTGCCCCTTTCAGCTTGAGTCGGTTGGCAAATCTCATCATGTACCAAATCCAATTTTTAAACGAGTCCACAGTGAAGTTCTGTCTGCGAGCTATTGTGCCGTGTGTCACTTTAACCCCCAAAAAGAAATCTGAGGCGGTCTGCTTTGGTCTCATTATTTGGAACTGAATGCAGAGTGTGCCCATATTCCCAGCAGCACATTAGAAAACAGGCGGTGTCTTGTGCTGCCTGTGTGAGGTAGAGCAGTGTTAAGCCTTTGAAAGCTTTAGTTTCGAACAATGTAATAGTCAAAGTAGGCCAAGGAGAAATTTCACTACTAGCAATTTCTCGGGGTGCACCAGTATCACTCTTTCCTTTCTAAACTATAGTGGTGTCCAATCCCTAAGTATCAGTGGATATATATATATATATATATTTTATCCACTTTATTATATATATAGTTTTAGATACACTACCAGTCAAACGTTTTAGTACACTACCAGTCAAACGTTTTAGTACACTACCAGTCAAACGTTTTAGTACACTACCAGTCAAACGTTTTAGTACACTACCAGTCAAACTTTTAGATACACTACCAGCCAAACGTTTTAGTACACTACCAGTCAAACGTTTTAATACACTACCAGCCAAAGACGTTTTTAGATACACTACCAGCCAAACGTTTTAGATACACACACCAGTCAAACGTTTTAGTACACTACCAGCCATACGTTTTAGTTACACTACCAGCCAAACGTTTTAGATACACTACCAGTCAAGACTTTTAGGTACACTACCAGCCAAACGTTTTAGATACACTACCAGCCAAACGTTTTAGATACACTACCAGTCAAACGTTTTAGTACACTACCAGTCAAAACGTTTTAGTACACTACCAGCCAAACGTTTTAGTACACTACCAGCCAAACGTTTAGTACACTACCAGCCAAACGTTTTAGATACACTACCAGCCAAACGTTTTAATACACTACCAGCCAAACGTTTTAGATACACTACCAGTCAAACGTTTTAGTACACTACCAGTCAAACGTTTTAGTACACTACCAGCCAAACGTTTTAATACACTACCAGCCAAACGTTTTAGATACACTACCAGCCAAACGTTTTAGATACACTACCAGCCAAACGTTTTAGGTACACTACCAGCCAAACGTTTCTAAAACGTTTGCCCGGTAGTGTATATATGCATTTCATTTAAACTGCTTAATGTTTAATGCAACTAACTTTTAATTACAATTTAAAATGTATCTAACATAATTTCATTTTTCTTTAAAATCTTGAAAAAATATAGAAATGTTTATAAGAGAATACGAGTCATCAGCTGCACAACTGCTTGCTTGCTTTTCTTCTTTAAGAGCCGACCAACTCTATACCATTTCACTGACTGTGTTCCTGTAAATGACAGTGTTCGTGACTCCTCCATGTGGGAAACACCACACCTACGCCAGTCCTGGGTCCACTGGCTCATAGGACTGTTAAGGTTGTGCAGGTTCGAACCTGCAGCACGGCAGGTTATTGGTTCAAACTGTCAGTCAGGCTAAAAGTCAAGTTCAGTGATGGAGCTTAAGGTTGCCTTCTGTGCTCTTCATGAGAGCTTCTGCACTCCAAGCAGTTCCCGTGGGCCTTTATGATGACTGGTAACTTTCAGTCAAAGCTGAATTCCACCTTGTTGCATTGAACCTGCTGAGTGATTGGCTATTTGGTTTGAGTTTGGAGTTTAGATCTATATTTTATTGTGCCCTTTTACAAAAAACAACAGGGATGCTCTTTTAACCAGCTGACCATCACAAGAGAAGTTTAATTTAATCTACCAGTACTACTCAGGACTTCTGCTTATTCCAACCTGCATGCAATGTGATTTGTGATTGCATCACTTGCTGTGCGTCTTAAAGGCAGCTCCTATGAGTAAGCAGAGTTGTTCGCAGAGAGCATGCTCTTTAGTGGCTGGTTCAGTATTGATGCCGGACTGTTAAAGAGAAGCTGGATCGCTGGCTTTCCCATAGTAGTACAGTAAAGTAAAACCAGTTTTGTCCAGTCAGTCCAGTTAGTGTTACAGGTAACACTTGAGGTACACTCTATGACCAAAAGTATGTGGACCTCCTTATTATGGAGTTTAGAGAATTTAGCCACATACATTGCAAACAGGTGTTTAAAATCAAGCACATAGCCGTGCATTCTTCATTGACAGTCACTGTCAATAGACTGATTCCTTTAAACCATATACACTGTCTACACTAGTATGCCGCCTTTGCCACAAGCCAGTTTGGGTGCCGGTCAACGGTATGTGATTTTCGATTTTCTTTTTTTATACCTAACTGTGGTACCCCTACCTGAATGCTCCTAGTCACATATTAACACAGACACACACACACACATATATATATATATATATATATATATATATATATATATATATATATATATATATATATATATATATATATATATATATATGTTAACCTACTAATAAGGCTAGTCCCAGCCAGTCCTGTGTCTTACTCCCATTTCGTGGCTGAAGGTGTGAATTAACAGCACCGCCTCCCCTGAGGCAGTTTATAACCTTTTGTCAAAGTCATGGTGAAGGTCCCCCTCCAGGTTAGATTATCCAAGGGCAGGTAGCCGCCACCCACTCTCGGCAAGAATCCACGTTCAGCACCAAAAAAAGTTACGTGAATTAAAACCAGTTAACGTTGGTGTTGCTTTGCACCGCTGGAGGTCCTCTTAATGAGGAAAGAGCTGAAGTTTGACTCTGAGCTTACAAAGTTTCTTCTAGACTGTTGAGAGTTGAAGGGGACGGAGAAGAGACTGTGCCTTTTCTGGTGATATGTTGCCCCCTATTGTTTCATTTTGACAGGTGGTGTCATCGTATAGATTTCTCCTTTCAGTTACTCCCCCAGCTGATCTGCCCTCACAGCTCTTAGATCAGTTTAACGCTTCTACGGCCCGTATAGACAAACCCAGCTACAAAAGCAGCCAGGCATTGTTGCTGTGACATCATGAAAGTAGCTCCAGATGAGTGAACAGGGAAGTTTGATGCTGAAATTTCAAATTTCTGTGATCCCACAAATGCTGTTCTGATTGGCCGCCCTATAGGTGCAGTACAGGGCAGCCAATCAGAACAGCAGATATTTACATACACGTCATAAAGAAACAATAGCAAAAGCAGCCTGTTACAAAGAGGTTGCAAGATGGTTATATGATAATGATAAAGATTTTATTGTGTTTTTGTTGAATGAAACCACACATTAATATAATAGTGTGATGTTATAATATAGGTAGTCGTCGGCTGGAGGTCCAGGAATGAGTCTTATGACCAGAAGATTGCCATTTCGATCCCTTGAACTAAAATTACGTTTTTAAGGCCGATTCAGATCCGCGATTGGCCGATAGCCAATACCGATCGAGGGCTGGGCTATATGCCACGGCAGGGCTACATATGATTAGCGCAAGCAAGTCATGAAACATGGTGGAAACTTATTACCATTTTTAACGAGCTCATGTGAAACAGCATAATATTTTTAATTAAATTAGAAGTTGGTCTATGTGGGAGTAAACCGCTTGATACAGCTCCGGAAGAGCCACATCTGAAATGTATTTCCCACTAGGAACAGCAGAGCGTGGATCCAGGTGGAATATTAAGTGGCAGAATGAACGTCTTCTACAGCCGAGAAGAGCTGCTTATCTAGAACTATAAACTCAATCACTCTGGCTGTGGTTCTTTAGCTCTCTGGCTGTTACTGCTGTACTGTTCGTACCGGTCAGATCTGGTTATTTGTTTTGTGCTAGATAGGAATTACAGGCCGGAGGGAGTTTTATGGAGGGCTCCTCTTCCTGTTAGCTGTAAATACAGAAATTAGGCTCATTTGTTTAATGGCATCAATCAGCTCTCGAGATCGTCCGATCGCCGATCACATATTTTGATTAAAAATCGTCAGATACCGATACATGGCCGATCGATCCTTCCATCTCTAGAAAGGACCTTGAGCAAGACACCTAACCCTCAACCTCTCCCCGGGCGCCGTGAATAGGGCAGCCCACCACTCCAGACAAGCAGTCTCCTTGCCCCCTAATATGTATGTTCAGAGAGAGAGAGAGAGAGAGAGAGAGAGAGAGAGAGAGAGAGAGAGAGAGAGAGAGAGAGAGAGAGAGAGAGAGAGAGAGAGAGAGAGAGAGAGAGAGAGAGAGAGAGAGAGAGAGAGAGAGAGAGAGAGAGAGAGAGAGTGTGTGTGTGGGGTCATATTCTACCTTGTGCAAACACAAGTGGCAAATAGCAGTATTGCAGTGGCAATACAGAGTTTGAATTCAGAACTATTATACTAGTAAGGGATTAAGATGTGGACCCTTTTAAAGCTTCTAGGATTTAAGAGAGAGATCCTGTGCACGTCCACTAAGTGATAATATCTCTCACCTGCGTGTTTAGACCAGTTTTTAGAAGCGCAGGAGGCTGCAATCGAATTTCTTTAGAAGAGAAATGATTGTGGAAGAATCCAGCTTTAACCTGTTTGCATGCAACTTGCAGTAAGAGGCATCCAAATGGTATTAGTCTAATTGATCACACCAGGCCCGCGGCGTTGTGTGTCTGTTCTGAAAGAGTCTGGCCTTCTGTTGGAAGGTTCTGGCTGTTGAATGTAGCTGTAGTGATTTGGGCTGCAGCCCCAGTGTTGCCTCACTTCTCCCTCGTGTCCAGCATAAGCGGTCAGACGTGACGGCTGTAGTGTTGCACCTGGAGAGAAGGAAGGAGGGGAAGAGGGAAACAGTGTGTGTGTGTGTGGGGGGGGGGGGGGGGGGGGGGGGGGGGGGGGGGGGGGGGGTGGGTGGGTGGCTGCCTCTATTTATACAGTGGGCAAATGAACACTGGCCTATTTTTCTTTTAAATGGTGTTGTCAACATGGCTTGCTCAATTTAAGCAGTGCAGGAGAGAGGGGATGATCTTCTGCTGAGAGGAAGTGATTCATCAGGCTTTGTCACCAGCTAATTCAAGAGTATCTAGTGACGTGACTTAAGGAAAATCTTGGTCGTCATGTTCTTTAATGATATCTAGGGGTGTGCGATATATATTATCTACGATAATATCTTGATTGCCATGTTAATGAAGCATAGGCTAAAGCTAGCATAGCTGCCTAAACAACACACCTAAAGCTGAAACTGAGTGAACACACTGCACCGGGGAAGAAACTCAGACACCGCCAGCCTCGCAGTCTACCACCTTAGATTTAACTCCTAGGTGAGGATCATCTTCACTCGTGTGGAGCTGGTTTGGTTTGGATCTGAAAAGACTGACGTTGCTCAGAAGATGGCAGTTTACAGACTTTGTAAGAAATCAGTCATTAAAGATCACTCCACAACTAACCTGTCCCATCATCTCCCAACAAACCACCATGAGGTGAGCATGAGGAGAGCATGAGGAGAGTATGAGGAGAGCATGAGGAGAGCATGAGGAGAGCATGAGGAGAGCATGAGGAGAGCATGAGGAGAGCATGAGGAACTTCAGGAGCGCGCTGTCCAAGATGGACCTAAACCAGCTAAGGAGTCTAAACACACACTCAACAAACTTCAGCGAGTCATTCACTAAAACAGAGCCTATGATGACGCTAGGATTGGCTCCAACCCAATGTGACTCTGACTAACAGGATATAATATAAGGATATAAACAGAAGATGATGGATGGATATTAATATCCTTTAAGAAGTGTAAGCTATTAAAATATAAGACTTTTACAAACACATTTTTAAATAATGCAAAATATTGTTTATTTCTATAAAAACAAAATTACAGAAAATATCCAGATCAGTTTTTGTCAATATCGTACAACCCTACTGCTATCATACAGTTATCATATCCCTGGAGAGCTGTAGTTCTGTTCTCAGTGAAGCTAGGAATGACCAAGTAGATCCTGATCTGATTGGCGTTTGTCTTTATATTTGTTTTCTCACGTGTGTGGTTTTATGTATTAACATTTTAGGGCTGTTTTTTTTTTTTTTTTTTTTAGTTAACTACCATGTTCTATCCTCTCTTCATCCCTGACTCTTACAGTGTCACTGCCTGATGTATATAAATGAGATGTGTTCTGATTGGCTACCATGTTTTGCATCTCATTTTAAAAAGCAGTCAGTCAGAGCTGAAAGCTTCTGAGAACTTCAGTGTGGATGTGCTGGGCTGAGCAGGAGGCTCATGTAGATTATACTCCGTACTGTTAACTGTATGGACTGAGCAGTGGGCAGTACGTCACTAAGCGAGGGAGAAAAAATGCTTCTCCTAATGTTGTGCCCTGGAAAGGTTCAGCTGTAGTTCTGTTAAACCCAGTCACCTTTACTTTATAGCCACTGAGGGTCGGCCTCCTGCTGCAGCGCTGGTGCAGGGGCAAGATGGAAAACGAGAACTTGGAAGTTTTTCACTGGCAGGGTTTTGGCTGTGGTTACTACATGCCGAGTTAAACGAGATTAAACGAGTTAAAGCTCGTTAAAACGCAGCTGTTCTAGCTACTTGTAATGAGCGGCATGCTGGTAGAAGAATGCTCTGTGGAAACATTCTGAACGTACTTTTGATATAGACCACTGTGGCCAGTAACAGAGGACACTCTCACAACGCCTCCTCAAAACATGTCTATGAATATACTTATACCTAAATATCATAAACGTACTGTAGTTAAACCTATTCAGTGTTGTTTAGTAGAACAGTTGGAGTCGTATGTGGGACAGCAATGGCTTTGTGGAGTTGTTAGTTTGTTTATTTTTTTATTTTTTTACCTGAATTATCATCACCACGTGTCCATTTTGTCTTTAAAATGAGATAATAGGACCTTCTGTTACTTTTAACTGGCACATCTCTGTAACGTCCTCATTACCAAACACTGTTATTGTGCCACAAGAGTGTTTAAAAAGAAATAAGTAGACTGTTGTGTTTTATTTGGGATTAAATCAATAAATGTTACCCAAAATCTGTTTAACATCACTGAAACATTAGTCAGAGGTCACTAATGGGTGACCGGACCCAGACGTGATAAACTATTAAAAAAGGATTTTATTCTGGCAGTGTTTATTTTAAGCAGGGGAACTTTTCTAGTCTTTAAGGTATACAGGCTTTACAGCTCAGTAACCTCACATACCAATCGTATGCGCTGTAAGATCATGAAGGGTGCTCCTCAGCCAATCAGATCTGTGCAAATTTGGGAGTGTGGAGGGCACACAGGCTGGGTACGAAGCAAGAAGCAGCAGCTGGAGAGTAAAGCGAGATGGAGAGAGTGAAGTGGGTTGTGGAGAATAAAGCGATTTAGAGAAAGGCTAATTCAGACGGTGTGCTCTAAAAAGTTTTATTTACTGTTTTTATAAATAAACACTAAGATGCACTTTTTAAAAGCATTCTGTCTTTTTTAATGTAGGTCTTGTTTTTACTTAAAGTAAAAGAAAAAAGCATTTATACTAAGTTTTATAAATAATTAATTCAGTTCAGCATTTAAACAGTAAATATACTGAACAGTATGTGTGGTGTGTTGGTGTTTCAGTTGCTGATGGTATAAGATGCTGATACTAGACTACTTCACTTTACAGGATATGAGTGAATCATAACACATGTTAGAAATGGTGATGGTTCGGGGCTTGGCCTGAGGAAATATCCTCAGACTGGACTGTACTGAGTTCTGATTCAATTCCACTGCACTACATGATGGTTGTGCTGTGCATGTTGGGTTCTCGCTCACAGATACGTGTACCACACAGAAACAAAACTGTTTTGTATTTTTTGGTGTTTTATTTTATAACGTGCTGCATTTTTTAAATTTTGACCCATGAGGGTTTTCTGTTAAACATGTTTGATGCTTAAAAAGAAACAAAATCAGAATCAGCATGGTAGGTTAAAGAGCAAATCTAAATCGACTATAAAATTACAGCCTGTGTATCTCTACTTGTTAATCAGACCAATCAGGTGTGAAATGGCTGGAATCAGATCTCTATTCAAACTGCTTGGTTCTTACAGTAGAATGCAAAAGTTTGGGCACCCTGTTTTGTTGATAAGAAAATGAAATACACTTCCTCTACAGAAACTGAACTTATGCACATTTATCACGCTGTTAATGTATATTTGCTGAATTTAACAGGAAATAAACGTGAAATGTGGCCAGTGCAGAGGTTATCCCACGTTTACTGTAGTATTTTATTGTATGTAGTTTATGTTGTATGTTCTCCCAGGAGGTTTAAGTAACTGTGCCGATTGTTCTTTATGGGTTATGGGTTCACTTCTCTTCACTTAGAATATCAATAAAACATGTGTACTGATTGGGGGGTGGTGTCGAATAGGATTGTGTAATGTCCTATTACATATTTATTGGTACCTTTTATTGCTTATAATAACTTTTATTAGGCTTATTTGGTCCCTGCTTAGTTTATAATGTTTACTGAAGTCTCTCTCTCTCTCTCTCTCTCTCTCTCTCTCTCTCTCTCTCTCTCTCTCTCTCTCTCTCTCTCTCTCTCTCTCTCTGCAGAAAGAGATTCAGGCCATGAGCCAGTGCCACCATCCCAACATCGTCTCGTACTACACCTCCTTCGTAGTGAAGGATGAGCTGTGGTTGGTGATGAAGCTTCTCAGTGGTGGTAAGGGAGCCCTCTGTTTTCTCTTTATCACCCAACCTCCCTCCCTCTCGCTTCACTTTATCTCTCTGGTTCCATTATATTTCCCAGCTACTAGGTATCGATTTGCTGTTTCAGTTTGTTATCAAGGGATATTTTTGCAAGTACCCAGGTTTGGACTAGTTAGTAGACACCTATAGTTGTTTTCTTTTTACTTTAAAGGTTCTAAAAGCTGTGATGTAATGACAGTGAGGTTTTAATGATGTTACCATCCAGAAAGCCCCGTATTAGTAATATTGCAGCAGATAATTTATCATGAAATGAAACTAAGTAGATGGTGACAGCATTATTAATCACTGAATACGTTCTAGACGTTCCCAGCTTGGCTGGAACAGTTTACATCACTAATTAAGGGTGCGTCCACACCTACCTTGTTTGGGCCGGACAGAAATATTAGGTAATAAAGGTGCCTCGGGTGACAGTTCAGACCAGCACACAGGTCAGTCAAAACCATCACAATATGATCTTTTTCACATTAAACATATAGTAAAGGGCCACAATAACAGAACAGCTGAAGCAGTGATCACCAACCCTCCTCCTGCTTTCCTGCAGTGGCCTCTTCTGTCAGTACAGCCAGTCAATGACTTCTGAAGCTGGTATATAGCTGGAGCAGACTGTGGTTGGGACTTCAGCCTGCAGGGTTAGTGACTGCTGGTCTAAACAAATTGTCTCGGGCACTTTAAAGAAAGAAGACTTGGCGCCAATGATGTGCAGATGTGTTTCACTTTCCCAAGAAGTCGTTGGTTAGCCAAGACACGTTTGGTGGCATGACTTTAATGAAGACCTGTGTGTGTTGTGGCCGGGCTTATAGAATGTTTGGTGGTGTGTTTACTAGTGGTGTAAAAAAATATCGAATATCAGGATATTATGTTTGGTGATACTGTATCGATTCTCAAAAACACAGTATCGATACACAGATTCCTGGCAGACTGTGGATCATCGTGTGTTATGTTTAAACCTCTGACCACTAGACGGCAATGTTGTAATCCATTTTCAGCGCCACTCCAACATTAACACGCAGCACAAGGGCGCAGTGCTATTGTAAGCATTGATAAACCTGTTCATACAGTGGTGTGTTTTAATTGTAGCATTTGAAAAATCACTATATATTACTTTGCTTGCAGTATCACAATATATCACGATATATTAAATCGTGACCACTGTGTCACGATATGTATAGGATTGTCAGGTTCTTGCCAATACACAGCCCTGTTCTAGCAGTTGGTTAGCAGCATTAACCTTGTAGCTCCAGCGCTAAACTACAGAAGCAAAATCTGGGCCCCTAAATATCTCCAGACTGATTGACTGTGTCTGGGTTGGGAAGAAAATTCCCAAGATTCCTTTAATTGCACTTTATCACATGTCACATCATCCAGCATGCTTCAGCTTTACCACACATTGCATTGTATATCCATATTGTGCAGCCCCACAGCTCTCACAGCTATCGTAGCAGGCAGTAATGAGCGTCAGACCGGAGGGAGGGATCGGTGGGGCTGTTAGCTGGGGTCTGCCAGGGGCTCCCTGACTGAGCTAATCACCGGGTTGAGGCGGTAACAGGACAGAAACACACTGCAGCGGCACAGACAGTTTGATGAAAGCGAGAGGTGACAGGAAAAGGAAGCTCATTAGCAGTGCACTAGTTTATCGCCAGCAGATCTCTCCGGTGTCTGTTGTTGTCATGGTAGACCAGCGTTTAGAATCGGCAGCGTCTCCACGCGCTCGCCCCGTCCCGAAATAGCCGGGTGTGCAGAGCGGTAGATGCGCCTTAGCCGTGCTTTATCAGGTGTGATCAGGAGACAGGGAGATTACAGACTGCCGAAACGCCTGACAGCAGAGCGATGCAGCGGGTTCCTCTTAAATCACACTGCCGTTCATTTATAGACTATTAAGAGATGGACTCCTCTCCTCCTTCCTCTCATGCTATTTTCACGTCGGGGCATGTGCAAGCCGGAGTCTGGATTCCACTTGGGTTCAGTTCAGTCCAAGGTGGGCGCCAAGGAAGCCAATCAGGAAGCCGAGTCATGTGTGTGACAGTGCTTTCAGGCCAGTAGGGCCGAGTTGTTTATCTATTTTATATGTATGGATAAGAGTCTTTTATGTTGATGATGAGGTCTTCAGCCTTGTAACTTAGTTTAGGAAGAATCCTAGCAGCTAGCAGGAAAGCAGAGAAGAGCCTCATGGTGTTGCATGTATCGTAATCCTTGTTACATTTCATGCCTTACGGATGCACTGCTGCTATGTTAGTTGATAATGTAAATCTTAATTTATATTTTGTTTGTGTTTGTAACATTAGATGCTGTATCATGCTTTGTTAATGGCTTGTTCTAACAACTTGTGTTCACATGTTAGAACTCATATGCAGAAGTTTTACCCTACTTCCAGTTGACCGTTAAAAGAGATGAACTGGGCTTCCTCTTCAGTGTGGTGATGGGGGCGGAGTTGTCTATCTGCTGAATTATGCAAGGCGTATAAGCGTGGTAGAATAAATATTAATGTTATTATTATTATCAGTAGTATTAGTTAGAGATGGACTGATCAGTGTTTTTGAGGCCGATTACGATCACCTTTCTAAGCGATTGGCCGATAGCTGGTACCGATCGAGGGCGGGGCTCTATGCCATGGCAGACTACATGTGGTTATTAGAGTAAGCAAGTCATGAAACATGCTCTAAACTGGTTTATTACCATTTTTAATGAGCTCATATAAAACAGAATAATATTTTAAACTAAATTGACAGTAAATAAACAAAGAAAAACAAATATCACCAATACTGTAATCATTACATTTAGACCCTTAATTTAAAACTAAAAAAGCAAATTAAATAAATGCAGTCATTAAACGCTGAGTCTGTTATTTTAAACAAAAACTGTTATCATTAAATGTAATTCTTGAATTGCTTCTGCTGTACTGTTTGTACCGGTCAGATCTGGTCTGTATGGTGTTCCGGGTTATTTGTTTTGTGCTAGCTGTGTGTGCTAGCTCTGCTGTTTGCTGATACTCACTGTGTTCAGTCGCGTGGTGTACTGTTAAGTGCTCTATCTGATTAATAGTCTTAAATGTGTTTGTTATGGTTCCACAACGAGACACATTGATTTTATTAATTTTACAAAACGTCCTGGTGAGTCTGCATCACATACGGTAAACAACTGCCAGACGGACGCAACGCAAACTGTTCTCGCGAGGCCGCTGCTTTAGTCAGTCTGTGGAAAATGAAAGGGTATGTGTTTCCACCTAGCGGTTCAGATAGGAATTGCAAGGACCTTGCAAAGGGGGTTTTAATGAAACGCTAGCTGGAAAAACAGAAATTAAGCTAGTTTGTTTAATGGCATTGATCGGCTCTCAGGATCGGCTAAATTGGAGAAATATCGGCCGATCACATATTTTGATTAAAAATCGGCCGATACAGATACATAGCCAATTGATCCTTCCATCCATTCTGTAGTAATAGTAATAGTAGTAGTAGTAGTAGTAGTAATAGTAGTAGTAGTAGTATTGGTAGTAGTAGTAGTAGTAGTAGTAGTAGTAGTAATAGTAGTAGTAGTAATAGTAGTAGTAGTAATAGTAGTAGTAATAGTAGTAGTAGTAATAGTAGTAGTAGTAGTAGTAGTAATAGTAGTAGTAGTAATAGTAGTAGTAGTAGTAGTAGTAGTAGTAGTAGTAGTAGTAGTAGTAGTAGTAATACAATAGTAATATATTGCAATAGCAGTAGCTTTTAGCCTTCGTGCCCCAGCATTCAGCTCTTATATGGATGGGCTACAGATGCATGATTCATTAAACCTGCAGCAAGAACTGCCAAACCATACCAAGAACAAAGTTAGCTCACAAGTTTCTCCGCAGAAACACAAACATGTTTATCGTCTCTGATTTAAGCTGCTTCTCTGTGGTGTTACCACATCACACACATCAAAGAAAAGTGCCATCGATGCAGGTTAAGAGCGTATCAGTGTTAGAAGCACTTTCACTCAGTCATGGTGGGAAAGCTACTGCTCTAAGGCCAGTTTATATAGTAATAAGTAGAGTGAGGAATGGACCCAAGTCTGGTTCTGCTCATGCATTTCTTCTGTTGTGACTGTTATGTGGAGCTCTGTGATGTTTGGACTGATAGAGAAAGAATGCTGGTGGTCTTTTCTCTTCAGAGATGATGTTGTTCTGCTGTTAAGTTTGGTTGGGCTGGACTAAGTTTGGTGCAGGTGAAGTTAGTTTGGCCCAAGTGTCAGAGTTAGCAATATGTATTGCTCACATGTGGCCCCGCAGCTCTGGGCCCCTGCCGAAGCTTGCAGGAAGCAGGTTATTTCAGGTTTTCTGAAGTGGTTAACAGCGCTTGTTATGAAGGTTCATTGCACGGTTGTTTGTGCTGAAGGTACACACTGCTTCTTATTTGCAGTAACCTGTTGCTGTAGGATCTTCCTTAAAGCCATTAATTTAATTTACGAGAGCTCGATTGCCAGTGATCCTCTCCTGTATACTGTAGAAATAAGATGATGCGTTAGCCACACTGTCTCGCATCCAAGCTCAGTCTTTTGCTGCAAATGTGCTTTAAAGGTGTAGCACGTGAGGAATTTCTGCAAGTGTGAGCCTCAGGTAGGGCTGGGCGATATGGGAAAAAATCTTATCACGATCATTTTTTTCATATCAGTCGATATGGGTTTATATCACGATATAAATCAAATAACTATTTTCTTTTTACTTTAAGTGAGAAGTGAAGATATCAAAATGTAAAAATTTAGTTAAACTTTTTATTTTATTTTATATAAAGTAACCAAATTACTAGCACGTGGGTTAAGCTGCCGCTACACCTACACTCTCTGCTGTGTCGCTTCAACCAAACATGAAATGACTGGAACTCTAGTTCAGCCACCTGATTGGTTTGGAGCGGCGCTGTTCTTATTCTCATTGGCTGTTCGTGTTGTCTCTCAAAACATAGACGGAACTTAAACAGGGTATATCAGATCTTGAGAGCCGATCGATGGTGTTAAACAAATGAGCCTAATTTCTGTATTTCCAGCTAGCGTTTCATTAAAACCCCCTTTGCAAGGTCCTTGCAATTCCTATCTGAACCGCTAGGTGGAAACACATACCCTTTCATTTTCCACAGACTGACTAAAGCAGCGGCCTCACGAGAACAGTGTGCGTTGCGTCCGTCTGGCTGTTGTTTACCGTATGTGATGCGGACTCACCAGGACGTTTTGTAAAATTTATAAAATCAATGTGTCTCGTTGGGGAACCAAGACAAACACGTTTAAGACTATTAATCAGATACGCATTTAAGAGTACACCGTGCGACTGAATACAGTGAGTATCAGCAAACAGCAGAGCTAGCACACACAGCTAGCACAAAACAAACAACCCAGAACACCATGCAGACCAGATCTGACCAGTATGAACAGAACAGCAGCAACAATTCAAGATCTACATTTAATGATTACAGTTTTTTGTTTAAAATAACCAGAATCAGCGTTTTTATGACTGCATTTATTTAATTTGCTTTTTTCATTTTAAATTAAGGGTCTAAATTGAATGATAACAGTATTGGTGATATTTATTTGATTTGTTTATTTACTGTTAATTTTGTTAAAAATATTGTGTTGTTTCACATGAGCTCATTAAAAATAATAAACCAGTTTAGTGTATAGTGTATATCAGATCTTGAGAGCCGATCGATTGTCTTAAACAAATGAGCCTAATTTCTGTATTTCCAGCTAGCGTTTCATCCAGGAAGAGGAGCCCTGCATGAAACCCCCTCCCGCCAGCTCCCTGCAATTCCTATCTGAACCACTAGGTGGAAATACACACCCTTTCATTTTCGTCAGACTGACTAAAGCAGCGGCTTCGCGAGAACAGTTTAAGTGTTCACCGCACGCGTGGAAAGAAAACATCGTCCGTCTGGCAGTTTGTTACCGTATGTGACTCAGACTCATTCAGGGCAGTTTATAACATCTGTAAAATTAGTAACACCAGCGTCTCTTGCAGGAGAACCAAGACAAATACATTTAACACTACTAATCTGATACAGTACACCACACGACTGAATACAGTGAGTATCAGCAAACAGCAGAGCTAGCACACACAGCCCAGAGAACCGTACAGACCAGATCTGACCGGTATGAACAGTACAGCAGCAGAAACAGCCAGAGAGCTGAAGAACCACAGCCAGAGTGATTGAGTTTATAGTTCTAGATAAGCAGCTCTTCTCGACTGAAGAAGACGTTCATTCTGCTGCTTAATATTCCACCTGGATCCACGCTCTGCTGTTCCTAGTAGAAATACTTTTCAGATGTGGCTCTTCCAGAGCTGTATCAAGTACTCCCACATAGACCAACTACTAATTTAGTTAAAAATAATATGCTGTTTCACATGAGCTCGTTAAAAATGGTAATAAACTAGTTTCCACTTTGTTTCATGACTTGCTTGTGCTAATTGTATGTAGCCCTGCCGTGTCTAATAGCCCCGCCCTCGATCGGTATCGGCTATCGGCTGATCGCGCTGAAAGGTGATCGGCAATCGGAATCGGCCTCAAAAACGCTGATCGGTCCATCTCTACTTGTTACTATAATTTCTATCAAGATTTTATGTCATCATCAACTGAAAGACAAATTACACATACAGTTCAGTTTATTTCAACAATATTTATTGTTTTAAATGCTGAACTGAATGAATTATTTATAGAACCTCAGATAACTTGAAGCCCTTGTCTTCAAGTGAAAACAAGGGCTACGTTTATATAAAAAAAAAAAGTCCTTATTTCATAGAAAAAGTCAATAATATGTTCAGTGAGAGAAGTGAGTTTTGGTTGTTCAGCCAGGACTTAAATCCTGGCCTAAAGTGTGTCAGGGCAATTCTCACACACATGAGATACGTGGCCTCTTTTAATTAACGCTACGGTCTCAGAACATATGAGACGTGTTGGTTTGGAACTGCCTGTGGGGAGTATAAACATGTCTCTGTCCATTCCTGATTGAAATGTCGTTTTTCGCTGAATGAGCTTTTCTCTGACTGCTGCTTCTCGCTTTATATCTCTCGTGTGTGCGCGCCGTGCTCCCGAATCTGCATAGATCTGATTGGCTGAGGGGCACGTTTTGGTGATTGGTCTGTGAGTTTACTGTGCCGCAAAGCCTATATACCGTAAAGACAAGAAAAGTTCAGCCTCTTAAACACTGTCAGAATTAAATCCTTCTCAGTAGTTTATTTTATCAGTTCTGGTCCGCATTAGACAACTTCTGGGTCTGAACCGTGATCTGCCTATTAGTGACCTCTGGTCTACAGTAAAGATCACACATAAACCACAATTTTTATGATTATTCACATCATTTTAGGAGCACACATGAGTTTTATACTACATCAAGACGAAGGTAAGCCTATAAGCAGAATGTAAAACCTTGTAGAGACCAGGTTGACTTTTAAATCACATGGTCTTTAAGCATTTATAAAGTTCTGCTTGCAACTGAATATGTGTCATAGTTATTATTTGTATAGTTATACCTTCATGTCTGCTATTGACAAAAAAACATTGATATAAGTTAATATTTCCTATTAGTTTAAATAAATTTCCATAAATTCCCAAAGTTCCCAAAGGAAAGTTACTGGTTATTTTCTGGAAAATGTATCAAAAAATTTCCATCAAAAGTTTGCAACCCTCGTAGTTCTAGTGGATATCATCCTGTTTAATGGGGCTTTTATGGCGAATGTGAAAACCTGTTTTAAAGCCTTTTAATGGTTTTACTGATGCCTGAATGTTGCCGGTGTGCTGGCGATGTGGTGGTAGTAGTGTTGTTGTTGTTGTTGTTGTTGTTTAATACGTTCTGGTTTAATAACCATAGCACATCTTCACCGTCCACACATAAACCTTACATGCACGTATGTTGGCACATAGCTGCTCAGACATCTGTGCGTGAGCTCATGTTGCAGTTGTTGTAAAGTGTGATTCAACCTTCAGCAGGTTCCCGCGTGGCATGTCCCTGAGAACAGCGGCCGACCTTGGATCTAACGCACGCCTCATGTTCTTTCCGTGGGTTCCTCATCATTACGTTACGGTCCAGACGTAGGTCAGCAGTCAGAATACAGAATAGCAGTGAAGATGTGTGTGTATTGTGTGTCAGTGGGCTGTGATCGGAATACCAGTCCTGACAGACAATGTTGCCTCTTGACCTCGATTTAAGTAAAAAGCAGAGCCGTTGTTGTTCTCTTGAGCGGATCAGAAGTGACCGTGTGTCTGTTTACTGAAAGTATTTTCAGGTCAGACAGTATTTTAGTACACACACTTTCAGAAACATAAAATTTAGGACAGGGGTATTAAAGTCCACCACTAGAGGGGTTATATGTGTATATATACATAATCACTGTCCAAAGAAGCACATGTCCATCTCTATTTTTGTCATGCATCAGTTGAATGCAGCAGTGTTCATGCCATGATGAATGAACCAATGGAAATGCTCCAGAGTAACTTGGGAATAATTCTGGTTCCATTGACTGGAGTTGAAAGTAAAGACTGTTTTTGTCTCTCCTGTAAAATTCCCTTTTTGGAGATACATGTACAA
Source organism: Megaleporinus macrocephalus (assembly GCA_021613375.1). Classification (NCBI taxonomy): domain Eukaryota; kingdom Metazoa; phylum Chordata; class Actinopteri; order Characiformes; family Anostomidae; genus Megaleporinus; species Megaleporinus macrocephalus. The sequence continues at coordinate 14,128,621 of CM038727.1, forward strand.
CATTATATTGTGTGTGTGTGTGTGTGTGTGTGTGTGTGTGTGTGTGTGTGTGTGTGTGTAAAAGTTCTTGTAGAGGTATACTTGTGAGGACCACAAGTACTACAAGTATACATGTAGTATAGGATAATCAGATTTTGTGAGGGCATTTTCTCCAAAAAAAAAAAAAAAATTCTATAAGAGCAGAAAATTAGTTTTTTGTGTGTTGAGGTTAAGGTTAGGTTTAGGTTTAGGTGTAAATGTGGTATTATTTAGTTATAGTAAAACAAAGATCAATAGAAACCTATGGATGACCTCACCAATATAGTAAGACAAACATGTATGTGTTTGTGTGACACTCTTGTAATACAATGCTGGAGGTTCGATCCTATGAACTAACAGGACAGCCTGAAGTGCACTTAGAGAGCAAGGCACCTTATGCCCTGACTGCTCTCCGGGCGCTGTGGTGGTAGTGTGGTAGTGTGTCTGTTCACTAGGGTGTATATGTGATTGTTTCACTGCACGGATGGGTTAAATGCGGAGATCTTGAATTTCCCTGTAAAGTGTCTGTCTGTCTGTCTGTCTGTCTGTCGTGTAGCTGTCTGTCTGTCTGTCTGTCGTGTAGCTGTCTGTCTGTCTGTCTGTCGTGTAGCTGTCTGTCTGTCTGTCTGTCGTGTAGCTGTCTGTCTGCCTGTCTGTCGTGTAGCTGTCTGTCTGTCTGTCTGTCGTGTAGCTGTCTGTCGTGTAGCTCTCTGTCGTGTAGCTGTCTGTCTGTCTGTCTGTCTGTTGTTTAGCTGTCTGTGTCATGTAGCTGTCGGTCTGTCTGTCGTGTAGCTGTCGGTCTGTCTGTCGTGTAGCTGTCGGTCTGTCTGTCGTGTAGCTGTCTGTCTGTGTCGTGTAGCTGTCTGTCTGTGTCGTGTAGCTGTCTGTCTGTCTGTCGTGTAGCTGTCTGTCTGTGTCGTGTAGCTGTCGGTCTGTCTGTCGTGTAGCTGTCTGTCTTGTAGCTGTCTGTCTGTCTGTCGTGTAGCTGTCTGTCTGTGTCGTGTAGCTGTCTGTCTGTGTCGTGTAGCTGTCTGTCTGTCTGTGTCGTGTAGCTGTCTGTCTGTCTGTCGTGTAGCTGTCGGTCTGTCTGTCGTGTAGCTGTCTGTGACGTGTAGCTGTCTGTGTGTCTGTCGTGTAGCTGTCTGTCTGTGTCGTGTAGCTGTCTGTCTGTCTGTCGTGTAGCTGTCTGTCTGTGTCGTGTAGCTGTCGGTCTGTCTGTCGTGTAGCTGTCTGTGACGTGTAGCTGTCGGTCTGTCTGTCGTGTAGCTGTCTGTGACGTGTAGCTGTCTGTGTGTCTGTCGTGTAGCTGTCTGTCTGTCGTGTAGCTGTCTGTCTGTGTCGTGTAGCTGTCTGTCTGTCTGTCGTGTAGCTGTCTGTCTGTCTGTCGTGTAGCTGTCTGTCTGTCTGTCTGTCTGTCTGTCTGTCGTGTAGCTGTCTGTCTGTCTGTCTGTCGTGTAGCTGTCTGTCTGTCGTGTGTCTGTCTGTCGTGTAGCTGTCTGTCTGTCGTGTAGCTGTCTATACTGTCTGTGAGTCTCTAGAACAACAGCTTTGTAGAGTTGCTATACTGTACTGACTGTCTCTGTGAAACAAGCTTGACTGCTGTGGCCTGTATTAGTAGTAGGGGCTGGTTGCCTTACGCTGTCAGATCTGTTTCATCTGATGTCGTCTGCTGGGTTTTTATATCAGTAGACTTGCAGGAACAGCCTGGCCATAGCTTAACACAGACACCAGAGCGACTGCTGCGCTTTTGTGTCCTCTCATACTCGCTCAGCCACTTCAGATGAAGCCTCCGGCATTGTCCGTGTAGCAAGCCGTGAAACAGGTGGTACTAATTGTGTGAATGACTGTAATAGTTTCCAAATTCCAGCTGCGGCAGAATCACAAGTGTAAGGGACCTCGGCTCCGTCTCAGAACCTAGTAAGCTGCCTAAGTAGACCGCTGTTCAAGTACGTGTTCTTACTGCCATCTCTCCTCATAAGACAGATTACTAAGATGCTCTAGGATGCGTCCTAAATCACTACTTGTCTACTACTTAGTAGTGAAATCAGTAGGCGAGCGCGGCTAGTATGCACTCAGTAGGCATTGAGTAGTAGATGGACGCTACCCAGATTAACTACTGAACTGGCAGGCATTTTTATATAGCCGAACACAGCTCACTGTGCTGTCCCATGATTCACCTGGAGCCGCAGATAACTTCAAAGCAGAGGAAAAAAACAAGGGAAACGTCGGCTGTGTGTACGTAGCTACGGCTAGAGAACTGCTGCTACAGAAGTTTCGTGTTCTCCGAGCTACCGCTCAACACCGTGTGAGTACATATTCAGACAAAACTGGAGATCAGGGGCAAAAAAAGATCTACATCTGTCACTAAACAGAGCTTTTAAATGAATAGCGGGTCTTTTACGGTGGTGGTCTGAAGTCTTGCGTCACAGGACGTTGGAAAGATGGTGGATGTAGTACATCTGAGCTTGTGTGGCTACTAAACCTCGCCTACTGAAACTGCTCTACTAGTCTGCCGATCGAGCAGTACGTACTGGCTCTAATCTAGTACCTACAGACTAGTAGGCGATTTCAGACGCACCCCTAGTTTAGAGAGCAATTGCTGTTTTAGCTTGTTGCTAAGCTACCAACCGGCTATTCAAAACAATAGCCCGAGGAGTAAAAAGCTGCTAGCATAAATGCTTATGGCTCGAGTAGAAAACTGCAAAATGTTCAACAACTCGTTACAAAGTTGATAATAAAAGACTGTTTTGTGTGATTATATGACAAGAAACACATTAAAACTCCAGAAAGAATCAAAATAACTTATAATTTAAAACCACTTCACTGCTCGTAGATTTGTCTGCGGTGCTTCATGGGATTGTCTTAGCGGCTGAGGAAGCGTTCGATGCTTCCTTGAAATTAGGTCAAAGTAAGGTTTCTCAGTAGACAGCATGTTTAAGGTATCTAAGAATTGGGACTGTCTACATGTTGGGTGTGCATACTATGACGTAAAATGCTCCCTATGTAGACCTTCACTAGGCTTTAAGACAGAACCGATATGTATGACACAAAGGATTTCGACAAAGCTGACGTTGGCTTCTTAATCCACTGCCAGAGTGTAACCGCTGTTCAGTTTAAGGTGGAATAGAACATTTGAATAAACCCTGTTTTTGCTGGGCCCACAGTGCCGTGGTATTGGAAATGTGTTATTTAAATATATATACACTCACCTTCTTTTCCACACTCATTAAAGATGTCATCAGATCCACTTACCATATAGATGCACTTTATCGTTTTACAATTATAGACTCTAGTCCATCTGTTTCTCTGTATACTTTTATGTTCCACCTTTACCCTGTTCTTCAATGATCAGTACCCTCACAGGACCCTCACAGAGCAGGTATTATGTAGTGTGCAATGATACAGTGGAGTGGATCAGACACAGCAGTGCTGCCGGAGTGTTTAAACACCTCAGTGTCTCTGCTGGACTGAGAACAGTCCACCAACCCCAACTCAACGACCTGTGGACACCAGGACTAGAGTATGACCAATACAACCTGTGCATCAACTGATGAGCTGTTGTCTCTGACTTAATATCTATAAGGTGAACAAACAAGGTGGGAGTGTCTAATAGTGGACAGTGAGTGGACACAGGGTTTTAAAAACTCCACTGCTGTGTCTCAATTTCCTCGTACCGGACCAACATGCGTTAACACAGCACCACCTCATCAATGTCACCGCGGTGCTGAGAATGATTCACCACTTTAATAATATCTGCTCTGCTCTGTGGGGTTCTGACCATTAAAGAACAGGATGACCGGGGCTAAAAGAGTACACAGAGTAACGGATGGACTACAGTCTGTGATGGTAGAACTAAAAAGTATGCCTGTATGGTAAGTGAAGCGGTCTGCAAATATAGATACAAGGTAGGTGTACTTCTGAGTTTATATACTGTATTATATACTAGGGCTGTGTATTAACAAGAACCTGGCGATACAGTATATACATGATATATCACGATTCAATATATCACGATATACTACGATACTGCAAACAAAGTAAATATATTGCGACTTTTAAAATCCTTCTATTAAAACACTACTATATGAACAGGTTTGCCAATGTTTACTACATCATTGCGTGCTTGTGCTGCTTGTTAATGTTGGAGTGGAGCTGTAAATGGATTACAACACTGCCATCTAGTGTTCAGAGGTTTAAACACAACACACAGTGGTTCACTGTCTGCCAGGAATCTGTGTATCCATACTGTGTTTTTGAGAATCGATACAGTATCACCAAACATAATATCCTGATATTCAATAATATAAATTCTTTTTCTTACACCCCTATTATATACGAAATTGTTAGTATTGTTAGTATTTAGTGTTCAGTGGTGTCAGTTATGATGTGTAATATCTCACAGGTTAACTAGAGTTGAACTGAAGTTGCCCATTACATCATGAACTGCTCACCCAGTGATTATAGTTCCTGATGTAAACTTGAGCTTAGGGATCATAAATACACTTGGCTTCTTTCCCCCCTCCAAGGTCTTGACCTACTGCTCAACAGCAGATGCTTCCTATGTTCCCCTTGTCCCTCCTGACCTTCTCTCCTTCACTGAATCACTGATCCTTCACCAGTCATTGGCCTGGCACGCTTCTCTGCACTTTGACCCAGTAGGCGTTTGTTAACTCATGCCTTCCATGCCAGCCCGCAGCCTGCAGGAAACCAGCGGAGGCAGTTCCAGCGACTCGTTAGACAAAGAGCCTTTGCTTGCTGTGGAAGCGAGGGAAATGCTCTATAGCTATTCTGTTAGGTGCCGAAAAACGAGTTCCGAGAAACAGCTCCTTCCAGCTCCTTCCAAGAGGGCCTTGGATTAGAATCAAGCACGTCCCTCAAACTGGAGACTTGAACGCTGTGAATCGGGCAGAGCTCGAGTCCTGCGCCCTGCCTGCCAGCCAGCCAGCCAGCTCAGCAGGGGGCTTTACGTGCACAGCAATCCAGATTAACCTGGATTCTTGGCTGTCAGCGTATGCAAATCTAATTTTTAACTCTCTTCTTTTTCTCTGTATCTCTCTTTCTTGCTCTTTAGTTGCTCACTCGCCGACTATTCCTTCAGTATAAACTTGATTGAAGTTTAAGTACAAATGCTCTTATGCAGCAAGACTTTAATCATGATTGTAAGGGCAGTAATCATAGCGTGCAGATTTCCAAAGGGAGCCTAAAGTCTTTTCTATAAACATATGGATAACAGTATTTGAAAACTCCCTACAGCCTCATTAGAATGCACAAAGACTTGCATGACCATTCCAGCCTACGAGCTAGTGAAACCCTGTCAAATCTGATGACCTACCCCTCAAGAAAAATTGTTAGCTCACGCTGTGTAGGCCTGGGGGATAGGGTGAGGTATTCAGATATTGGTGATGACCCACACGTGACCCGATGCCGATATAGCAGCGTGCGCTGTGTGGGGAAAAGGATTGTGGTGCCTGCTGCTTCAGAACTTTATAAACTGTCTTGAAATTGAAAGAAAGCAGGCACATGTGGTGACCCTCAACTACGGTGGGCAGATGTGTTACACCACCACATTTACAAAGAATGCGATTCTGAAAAAATCCAACAGAACATCATGACACACTGTTAATCACTTCCCAGCTGTTATAAGCACTCCATTCGGAGTAAATGTGAGGTGCACTGTGACCATCGTGAGCCATGTTTGGGGTCTGGGATTCTGGGGCTAGAGATCTCTACAGCTGGCTAGCTCTCTCTAGTTTCAATATTTAAACACCAAGCCCCCAAATGTGATATCACAGATTATTCAGGTTTATAAATAAATAAATAAATATTCCATAATAAATTCTCGCTATCACCCAGGCCTAATGCTGGGCAGAGTATAGATCGTTAAAAACACTGTGAACTTTGACCTAAAGGAGAGCTTTGACCCTGAAAACCTTTTTTAAAAACCCTTGATGAGCAAAAACTTGTGGGTGTTTTGTGTGGACGGGAGGCCAGTTTGTTGAGAAAGTATTACTCGTTCTTAAAAATATCCAACATGATGTTGATGTGACCTTAAGTCTTATGCACCACGCTGTCTAACCTCTAGGTTAGTTACTACTGGTGTATATATTTTAGTTTAGGCCACATCTGATCATTTGGGTCTGTTGGAGAAATGTTGAGTTGCAGGCATGGTCAGCTTTATGATAGTCATCAGGAACTTAGTTGATGTTCATTGCTAGCACGTCCTACGTTTCCCGACAGCTCACTCGGCTCAGGATGCTGTCTCGTGTCCAGTAGGTAATGGTTAATCCATGTGGAGGTAGGAGTGTAAGAAAATATTACAATATCGAGTATCGGGATATTACGTTTCGTGATACTGTATCGATTCTTATAAACACAGTATCAATACACATATTCCTGGCAGACAGTGAATCATTGCGTGTTGTGTTTAAACCTCTGACCATTAGATGACAGTGTTGTAATCCATTTTCAGCTCCACTCCAACATTAACAAGCAGCACAAGGGCGCAATGCTATTGTAAGCATTGATAAACCTGTTCATATAGTGGTGGGTTTTAATAGGATTTGAAAAATCTCAATATATCACTTTGCTTGCAGTATTGCAGTGTATCGCGATATATTGAATCGTGACCGCTGTATCACAATACGTATTGTATCGCCAGGTTCTTGCCAATACGCAGCCCTATGTGGAGGGCCGTCAAACGGGGTGTTTAGGTGCTTGTTGGCCCGTATCACGGCCAACTGTAGGCTGGAGCAGAGAGCTCAATAAACCATTGCTGATGTTCCTCTCTGGTCTTTTCTCTTCCTTTAATGTCAAGAAGAAATTACAGCACTGCTGACCCCTTAGATTGCTGAAAGTAGCCTTTTGTATGGGATGTGTTGCTCTCTTGGAGACTCCAGCTTTATTGTCAGGAGTTCTAGTGCTTTTGTTAGGTGGACATTCGTGACAGGCCAGAGTTAACAAGGCCAACCCAATTAGCATATTGTCTATGAACCAGGTTCACCTAACCAAAACAGAAATGAAACAATCATAGAAAATACAGTTATTACGTTCCAAACCAGAGGCCAGTGCTGCAGTCACAGGACAAATAGGGGCAGAGACTAAAGCCCCCCCACTGGGGGCTTTCTGCGCCCTGCCGTTGATCATCAGCAAGATTGTGTCTGGAAGGATAGGCTGAAGATACGCAGTTGTTTTCGAGAAAGTACATGGCGTGCCCCATCACCCTGACCTTTATGCGTCATATCTTCTCGCTGCCTCTCCTGCTTCGCCCTGCGGTGCCGTAACTGGACGGTTTAGCCCGACTTAATCCCGAGAAAGCCTCCGTGAACTCGCTGCACTCTGAAATGAATCTGTTATTGAGCGGACGGGAGATGGAGAGCATCCTGAAGCGGAGCGCCAATAAAGATCTTCGTGGCGCTGGCCTGGCTCCGTGCCCCGGCCACACTGAGATAAATCGAATGGGCACGCTGCCCGTTTCAGCAGGCACGTCTCGGGACCTCCAATCTCGTCTGCTGTAAGCAAATCCGCCACGCTGCCTTTCCAGCGAATTCGACTTCAGATGGTCGCTGAGATCTTCGCCACTTTGCTCTTTCTTGGAATTGGAGTTTAGGGGGGACGCATGAGAAGCGAGAGCGAGACTGATTCAGCATCTTTTATCAGCACAGTGCTTCTTCTGTTCAGCTGAGGTTCGCCCGAAATAAAAAACAAACAAAACAAAACCCTGGGATGCTGTCGTAGAACGTTTACCAGCTCAGGCTTTCACCAGGATGCACATGTTCACACTCGCCATGACCATCCTAGTGAACAGGATGTGACATCCTCAGTAGAGATGTGCACCGGTACTAAGGGCGTAAGAAAATATCAAAATATTGAATATTGCGATATCATGTTTAGTGAAACTGTATCAATTCTCACAATCTCGGTGTCGATTATTACTTAACAGTTCACGTACATAGATGAGTGATGACTGAAAGTGAATCAGTGTGGAAAAGTGAATCTGCTCAGGATGCTGCCTCGTGTCCAGTAGATAATAATTAATTCATGTGGAGGTAGGGGGTGTAAGAAAATATCAAAATATCGAGTATCAGGATACTGTATCCATTCTCAAAAACTCTGTATCGATACACAGATTCCTGGCAGACAGTGTGTGTTGTGTTTAAACCTCTGACCACTAGATGGCAATATTGTAATACATTTTCAGCTCAACTTCAACATTAACAAGTAGCACTAGGGCACAACTTTGCTTGCAGTATCACAATATATCCCAATGTATTGAATCGTGACCGCTGTATCATGATACATACTGTATCGCCAGGTCCTTGTTGATCCACAGCCCTAACCGGTACTGTGTTAACTGCTGGAAGTGACAGGATTTGAATACTGAAATCACTCTTAGGGTGTTCATTGCCTTTTAAAGACATACACAAATCAGCAATATAGTGAAATGTGAACGTTTTAACAGAACAAAGAATGTGAAAGTTCTTATTTTATGTTAAAATCTTTAGGTTATATTATACGTAGGCTATGTAATATAGAGATGGAAAGATCGATCGATCCCGAGAGCCGATCGATGGCGTTAAACAAATGAGCCTAATTTCTGTATTTCCAGCTAGTGTTTTGTTGAAACCCCCTCCGGCCAGCTCCCTGCAATTTCTATCTGAAACTCTAGGTGGAAATACATACCCTTTAATTTTCCACAGACCGACTAAAGCAGCGGCCTCGCGAGAACAGTTTATGGCGTTCACGGCATGTGCTGATAGAAAGCATGTCGTCCCTCTGGCAGTTTGTGACCGTATGTGACGCAGACTCAAGACATTTAACACTACTAATCTAATACAGCACTGCACGCATCTGAATACAGAGAGTATCAGCAAACAGCAGAGCTAGCACGCGCAGCTAACACAAAACAAATAACCCAGAACACCATACAGACCAGATCTGACCAGTACGAACAGAACAGCAGCAACAATTCAAGATCTACATTTAATGATTAGTTTTTGTTTAAAATAACAAAGTCTGTGTTTAGTGACTGCAGTTTTGACTGCATTTATTTAATTAGTTTTTTTCTTTTTAAATTAAGGGTCTAAATTTAATGATTACAGTATTGGGTATATTTGTTCTACTTTGTTTATTTACTGCTAATTTTGTTTAAAATATTATGCTGTTTCATATGGGCTCGTTAAAAATGGTAATAAACCAGTTTAGATCATGTTTCTTGACTTGCCTGCGCTAATAACTACATGTAGCCCTGCCGTGGCATATAGCCCCGCCCTCGATTGTTATCGACTATCGGCCGATCATGCTGAAAGTTGATCAGTGATTAAACTGACCCTCAAAAACACTGATCGGCCCGTTTCTACTGTAATATAATGCAACTCTATGCTTTTGTACAGTCAAACCTGCTAAAACGATTACCTCTAGTGTGAAAAGCCTCCTTCAGCAGTTCAGCCTGCGTCCCAGCCCTCCCAGCTTACGTCAGCAGTGCTCCGACTGTCTGGGACCATCCTCATCCAAAATGGCCTGGCTCCCCTTCAAGTGCACTTAAGATGCTATCAAGCGATAAAGACGCTGATAGTTCAGTTCTCTTATTTTTGGCTTTCGTCCAAACAGAGATGTCATGGGAAGAACTGGGATCAGCTGCAGTTTACCTTCAAGCGTTTGCGTTTACAGGCTGCTGTTTGTCTAAAAAAAAAAAAAAAAAAGCAGCATCTTGTACGTGATCTAATTGAGATGGCTCTGTAGAGACAGGGTTTCTTGGACAGCAGCCAGATAACTAGTGTATGACCCTCAGATAAAGCACTGAAATCTGTTAGCAGGGCTGCCTGCTGTGCTCATGCTGTATTGTTATCATGTGAGGTATCAGCTGGGTTACTGCATCGATTCTCATGATTGATAAAACTGTGAAGGAAGTAATGTTTTCACACGAATATGTTTAAAGTAACTCTTTAAGGAAAACCTTTGCCCCAAATGCGATTGAGTTTTGCACTAAAGCTACGAGTCTTGAACTTGGCCAATTGAGTGTGTTTTTTGGGGAAAACCTTTTCTTTTCATTTTTTTTGTGCCTCATATGTGGTTACACAGTTATTCACCTGTAAAGCAGTCCTGTTGTTTTCACAAACAGTCAGCTCCTTTATTTATTCATTTATTTATTTATTTATTTATTTAAGTGTGCCATGACCATATGTGGAGAAAAAACATGTGATGACTTGTGAATATGTGCTTTTTGAGCATATGTCAAATGTGTCACAAGTTAGTGATCAGTTGGGAAAGCATCACATGTGATACGTCCCAAGTAAGAGGGTGGTCGAGTGTGACAGTTTTGTGTTTTTAACAGTACATTCTGGATAATTCTGTGTACAAAAACCTCCAAAAAAGAGCTCTTGTGAATTTCTCTGTATATAGACTTCTTTCATTCTTGTATTCTGGGAGGCGTAGTTGTAACACTACATTGATGAGGAGACTGTACTTAGGCCTGTGTAATGTTTGCTGCTGTTTAATGTTTAAATACAGTGTGCTCTTACCTAGGAGTGTATGAAAATATCAAATATCGGAATATTATATTTAGTGATACTGTATCGATTCTCAAAAACACAGTATTGATACACAGATTCCTGGCAGACAGTAAAACATTGTGTGTTGTGTTTAAAACCTCTGACCTCTAGATGGCAGTGTTGTAATCCATTTTAAAGCTCCACTCCAACATTAACAAGTAGCACAAGGGCGCAACACTATTGTAAGCATTGATAAACCTGTTCATACAGTGGTGTGTTTTAATAGTAGGATTAAAAAAAACAACACAATATATCACTTTCATTGCAGTACTCGCGGTATATCACCAATATATTAAAATCATGACCGCTGTATCCCGATACGTATTGTCCCTATTGTTACAGCTCTTAAAGACTTAATAAATAATAATCAAAAAACATTAACTGATGGAAAAAAAATTCTTTACTGGTCTTTGGAGTATATCTTGCTAATATTGTTATAAAACCTGATGGATGCTGTAGCTATACTGATACAGAGAACACCACTGCAATGTCCTGATTGAACCTGTTTAACCTGTTACATCTTCTTACATTGCATTCGCGTCACTGTCCAAAGAAAAATATGCATCTCCAAAACGTGCCACTTTTACAAGAAAGGACAAAATCTCACTTTTAATGTAAGTCAATGGAACCAGAAATGTTTTGAAGCGATTTTAAGCATTACTATTTATCCATGTCCATTTATCATGAAATCATATAAAGATCTTCAAGCAATGTATAAAAATAAGATGGGCAAAGGGTTTGCTCCTTCTTTTAATGTAGTATATAGTTGCAGTCCAATGAAAAACAAGGATCTCCAAAATTGCTAACTTTACAGGAGAGACCAAAAACATACTTTACTTTCAATGGAAGTCAATGGAGCCAGAAATTTTTTCCAAGCTATTTTGCCAGCACTTCTATTGGTCCATTCATCATGAAAATTTTCACAAATTGTAAATGACCATAGGCGTGTTCAAATGAACTCAATTTTGTCAAAAATGGAGATACTTGTTTTTCTTTGGACAGCCACAAGTTTTAGGTTTTGGGGTTTTTAAAGTCAGTACTGTTCAGAGGTTGTCTGGCCCACCACTGGTACAGTACTATAGAGCACATCAAGGACTTCTCTCTGATACCCTGTCTTTTCTTACCCTCACGGCTCTGTGCTGGATGTCATCAAGCACATTAACTCCAGAGGGGAGCACAAGACCGGAGTGCTGGATGAAGCCAGTATAGCTACCATTCTTAAAGAAGTTCTACAGGGGCTGCGTAGTACTTGCACAAAAATGGGCAGATTCACAGGTAAGTCCGAATTAACATTCTTTCGAGCAGATGTCCTTACAAACTAAACGAGGACTTTTAACAGATTTAATCTCAGTGAACCTTTTCATATACCCCAGTGAACCTACACGCGAACGTACATGAGTTTTTATATCGTTGCCTCTACCAGAAAGGCGAGCGTTATCTTTACACACACGTTGTCTCAGCTCTGCATGTACTGTTTATTAAGAAAGCGATTTTAAAAATCAGTTTTAGTCCTAAAAGACAATGTCTCAGGCTTCAGGCAATAACAATACATTCAAAAGTAAATAAATAAATAACCAATAATTAAGGTATTGAATAAGATATCAGACCTCTGTTCTTCCCACGACCCTACAGTTTCTGAAAGGGTTTTGTTTTCGTCTCAAACCTTTTAATTATGAAGAACTATTACCTGAGCAGCAGTGTGTTTTTAGTGGAGTGAGTTTGTTGTAAAGTGTAAGGTAAGGTAATGCTGTCGTTCTGAACAGAAGTAATGTTGATACCACAGGGGATCCGGACCCAGACGTTGTCCATTACGGACCCAAATGGATGAACTATTGAGAATGATTTAAATTTTGACTGTGTTTATTTTTAGCGGTGGAGGCTTTTCTTGTCTTTTACGGTATACTGTGAACTCAGAGACCAATGACATGTGCTGTAAGGTCTCCGAAGGTGCTCCTCAAGCCAATCAGATCTGTGCACATTGGGGAGTGTGGTGAGCACCACAGGCGAGGTTCAAGCGAGGAGCAGCAGCCAGAGACTAAAGCAAGTCAGAGAGAAAACATGCTCTAAAAACAGAAAATTCAACAGAGAAAACTGACTGTTTAACCAGGAACGGTTCTGGAATAGACTCGCTCGTCTAGTTTTGAAGAATACCGCTCTGTAAAACCAACTTGTCAGTTTGTGAAGCTGAGTTAACAAGAAGACCCACATTTTATTTACTTTCTCTATAAAATAAAACACTTTAAGATGCACTTTTAAAAAAAAGCATTCTACTTTTTTAATGTAGCCCTTGTTCTTACTTGACGTGAGGAAACAAAAATATTTGGAACTTTATAAATAATTCATTCTGTTCCGCGTTCAAACAGTAAAATTTACTGAAATATACTGAATGTATGTGTGATGTGTGGTGTTTCAGTAGCTGCTGATACTAGTTAACTTAAATATACAGGATCTGGCACAGAATCATAACACAAGTTAGAAATTATGATGGTCCCAGACATTGGCCTGAGGAAATCTCCTCTAACTGGACCGTACTGGACTCTAGTTAATGGTCTGTGTAAGTGGAGACGGAGTTTTTTGCCTGTATGTTGGAATAGATGCTTGTATGCCTACATCTACTGGTGAGCAAGTCTTTCGAACTGCCAGTTTTCTTCCAAGACTACAGTAGAGGTTAATTGAGATTGCTTGGACGGCTGCCAGTTATGTCTGAACTGCATACTACAGCAGTATGTATCCACGTAGGAGAACAATGCTTACAAACACAGTATCCATTAGTTTAATCTCCATTTCTCCACACGCAAGTTAATGCACGTAGGCTGTCGTCTCCTCAGGCCTGCCGTGATGGAAACGTGACACTAGTAAGCGTATGGGTTGAGTAGAGTCTTGCAGCATTCTGAGTTGGTGAGCTCTGCACTTTCAGAGCTGACGTACCTCCATCATGGGGGGGGAAAGAGGCTAGTGTGGCACTTGGCTAATCGATTTGCAATTTGCACAGACAAGCGGCTGAAATGCCATCATAGACCAAAGATGGAGATCACATTTCCATTAACCTCAACTACCCGACGAAGAGCACTTGCTGTCTTGACTCTAGGGGAAGTTCTAGAGAGCTCCAGTGTAGGACACATCAGTCAGGAGTTCCTCAGGTGACACATGGCTAGCTGTCTGAGGTGCTTTGGTTAGTAGTTTTTCCAAGTATGTGCAGCGACTGAATGTGAGAACATATATAGTAAAATTAATCTCAAGTCAACTCGAATGATGAACCAACAGCGCTCTAGTTTCTAGATGTTCTAGACAGCTGGAGCTGGAATTTGTAATGTGATTGTCCTTCAGGTATTGTAAGACATGTCATTGGACAATTAGATGTGTTGCTTACTAGATAACTTGCATGAAGCTTCAACAGACTTATACATTTATACAATATCGAGTCCTATGGTTATCCTGGTCAGTTGTGAAGTAATAGTGAAGCCATCCTAACTAACTATTCATGAAGTAAATATAAAAAAAATAGAATTATATATCATTTTAGTTCACTTTCTGGTGCCTTATCACCTGGAGTAGGGAAAGAATTGCAAAATTACTGTATGTGTTTTCTTCAGATGCAAGTCTGAACCAATGCTTGAAAAGGACAATCTTGAAGTAAGTTTTAGGGGTATGTGATAGATTGTCTACGATAATATCTTAATTGCCGTGTTAATGTTATGTGAGCTGATGTTATAGAGTACGCTACTGACTGAGAAAAAAACAACAATCTAAACGCCTCGACTCCACACGCGCTAGTACAGGCTGCTGTGAGTGTGCACTGGGAGTGCCCAAAGCTAGCATAGCTGCCTAAACAGCACACCTAAAGCTGAAAATAAGTGAACACACTGCACAGGGGAAGAAACTCAGACACCGCCCCAGCCTCGCAGTCTACCACCTTAGATTTAAGCTAGTAAAATATGAGACTTTTACAACCTTTTTTAAATAAAATTTAAAATAAAGCAAAATATTTTTTATTATCGTATCAACAAAAATGAAAGAAAATATCCAGAGCAGTTTTTTGGCAATATTGTACAACCCTATTACCTTTAGATCCTGTTGGACCTGCAGTGAGCATAAAGCAGTGAGACCTGCTTATATGCAGGAGCAGTTAATAAACGAACCATTTGGATATCGTGGAATGTATTGAGTCACCGGCTAAAATCTGCTTCATGACTCTTCTGCTCGTTTCTCATCACCAGATCTCTGCTGTCGGGGTTAAAGTGAAAGTTTGAAGTTAGGCTGAAACCCAGTCGTTACACTGTGCATCTCCTTTCCTCCTCGACTTGCTCGTCAGTGTGAACGTTTAAATAAACATAAGAGCCCGCTATTTTCTGACTGGACTCCTGTTTTTACAGAACGGCATGCAGTCAGCACAGAGAAGTGGCATTACAAGAGAGATGGACGTCGGAATAGCTTTCCGTAGAGAGACGCTGCAAACGCGTGTGTCCTCTTACACCAAGAGACCATTGCGGTATGAAGGAGTTAAATATGAAGAGACGTTATGAAACAAAGCCTGGACATTACAGTAAATACTCAGAGGACAGAGAAACCTGCTCTCACATCAGCAACTGTTCTTCAGGGCACGTGGGGTACAGGAGAACCTGACCAGAGGCGATTATGAGGTGGCTATGCTAATCGCTAAGCAGTGACAATGAGGTGTGTAAACACTCCAGCAGCTCTGCAGTGTCTGATCCCTCTCACACCAGCACAACATACATAACAATCCACCACCACGTCAGTGTCACTGCAGAGAAACTCGCCATCATGAAAGCGTCTCCATACCATAATAGATTATGTGATAAGAAATATTAAGACTTGCTGTTATTGAGTTCTATAAGTTTGGCTGAGTGATATACAGTCTACAGGAGAAACACTGAAGATACTGGATAGCAGAAATGTTGTTCAGAACATGTTCAGACAGAACGTGCAGTACCTCGTAACGTTGTTCACTCTGCTGATCTCCTGCTGCTGCAGTTACAGTAACAATAAAGTCACTAGTTAAATATTTATTAATTATTCTGTACATTAGTGTTTTTTTAGTCTGATTTTGAACACAACCTTTGGAAAGAGAGACTGGCCCTTAGGTAGTTTGATATTGTCCAGTCCCCCCCAACCAACCCCAACCCCCCCCCCCCCTCGATCTACAGTGAGGGCCCTTGTAACAGAAAGGCAAGAATTTTTTGAGAGACTAAACATTAACATGCTCTCTGTTTTTAAAGCTGGTGGAAAAGTGAAAAAAAAAGAAGAAGAATTTTAGAAGTCATGTGGCGTACGCTCAGCTTGACCTATAACCGGACACACATGGACTCTGCTCTGACCCCATTAAATCATAATCCTTATTTGGATACAGTATAGTTAACAGCTCTCAAGCAGCTACAGCAGTCAGGTCCTGCTTTTACTAGTGTGAAATACTGTATACCGTGATCTCGTGATATTTCCCGAGATGGTTATCGTATCGTCGAAGGGTCCTACTGGTGCAGCCCTGCTCTTAAAAAACCGTCCCTACAGTGGTCTGCGCTGACAGAGCCTGGTTTAGGAGCATGTGGATGCTTTGAACGCATTATAGTGAACCCAGTTAAATGTTTTTGTTTTGCTGGTGAAGCCCAGTCAATGTTGATCTGTAAATAGTTAAGTAAGGAATTTCTCATACTTGTATTTTTCTACATGCATTATTTTTATCCCTGGCAAACCCCATATGGGCAGCAGAAGAGATCAAGAGGACCCTTCTTTCATTACTATTATTCACTGTGAAGTCTCTTACCACACAGCCACTCTAGAGCTTTCAGCTCAGCATCACTTCATGTCGCGTCCATTTCAAATCATGCCAGTGTGGGCTCTTTTAATATTAATTGCTTTTTTCCTGTTTCTTGTTTTCCTCTATATAGTATGGTGGGCCAGTCAAAGCAGACAGTGTCCAATAATTACATGGCCTTCAGGCCTGTTTAAGTACCTGCGTGTTGCTAGCATTTGGCTCAGAATCTCAATCAGGGAGGGGCCGTCGTTTGACAGGGAACATTCTCGAAAGGGCACAAAAAAACATGGCGTCATTTTATATTTATGCCTATTCATTTTGCTGTAATATATAAATTAATTCAGAACGAATGAATAATCTGTACAGTCAGTTTAATAAAAAAGCATTTGAAGTCGCTTAGATCACTTATATTGGACTGAAATAACATAAACCTACTTTTTTGCTTTAGATTTTTATGTCTTTTAAATAGTTTTTAATGTCTAAAACCTAAATAATAACTTGTGTTGGTTTATATCCTCAGATTAGCTGTTCTCACGAGTGTTATTATGTTGAATATGTTAATAGTAAAAATATTAAAAATGAATAGAAAACCTTGATTGCCTCATTTATTGGCCGACTAATCAAAATCAAAGCTGTATTTCAGAGGAATAAACACTAATCTGTGCTCATTAAACTGAATTAGCTCTACGGACAGAAGCAGTTAAAAATGACCAATTCTGCTTCTCTTCTTTGACATTCCTGTATATTAGTAACCATGTAATGTCTGAATAAAGAATAGGGGTGTAAGATAGTATTGAAATATTGAATATCGGGAAATTATGTTTTGTGATACAGTGATACTGATACGATTCTTAAACACAGTATCGATACACAGATTCCCTGGCAGGACAGAGAATCATTGTGTTTTGTTTAAACCTCCCACCCCTAGATGGCAGTGTTGTAATCCATTTTCAGCTCCACTCCAACAATAACCAGCAGCACAAGGGCGCAATGCTATGTATGTAAGGCATTGTTAAACCTGTTCATATAGTGGTGTGTTTTAATGGTAGGAGTTTAAAAACCTCAATATATCACTTTGCTAGTAGTATCGCAATACATTGAACGTGACCGCTGTATCACGATAAGTACTGTATCGCCACGTTCTTGCCAATACACAGCCCTGCTAAAGAAGTAGCACATAAACCTTGAGTGCTCTAGGTTCAGCCGTCACTTTTTTTTTTTCAGCAATAGCTATGATCTCTTTTATCTTCATTCAACTGCACAGAGTTTAGTCCCCATCCAGTCAGTGGTGACGTTTGGAAGCTCTTTGGGTTATTTAGGAAGAGATCCAAGTAAGCCATCTACATAGCATAGTAAGATGCAGCATGGTGGGATTCGACCATGAGGAAACATATCTTAATAGAATAAGAGTGGCCCAATAATTGAACCTTGTGGGACACCACTGTGGGCTGCCACAGTCTCAGTTTAATTAGAAACATTGGTTTCTTTTTCAGCCGAGTAGTTGTATTTAGAAAATGTTTTATGAAGGTGTCAGTTTGTTAAACGTGTGAAAACCTGCTTGTGTGAAAATATCCAGTATAGTGACTAAAAGTTATACTAGTGGGAGAAAAGTACTGTAATAATGAGGTTTTCCCTCCATACCAGCACACCAGTGTGACATTCACTCACACTTGGCCAGCAGGACTCACTGCTGTACCTGCAGTAAAACCAGGACCGGAGTTTTGGGATAGTATTTGCGCAGTGCTTATCTGTTCAGACACAGAAAGATAGTTTTGCTGTTATGGAATTATTCTGGAATGATTCTAGATGAATTGTTACGTGGTCTCAGCTCTGAAGAAATGCAGTGCAGCATGTTTTTGCTCTGTAAGCTGGATCATATGAGTGAGGAGGGGTGACGGAAAGTATCTGGTGGCATGTCAGAGGGGATCACATGATATCCACTCTCGACCCAGCAGAATGCAATTAGAGGCTATGGCCCAAGGCGAACCGCCTCTCCACCTCTTCATCCACGTTAACATGTTTGCCCCAGCAGCGGGGCTTTAATTTGACTTTCGACCCCCAGTTCCTTGCAGGTACACGATGAGCCTCACTTCGCACCTTAGCCTTAAAGGCTCCAGACGACGCTCTAATTACTTGCATGTGGTTCACAGTCAGGATGGACGTTGGTATGGAGTTGGTACGCACCGGGTCATCTGGGAACAGCACGGGGAACATCCTGGCTGTTGGATAAGCTGGAGAACATCGCTCAGGAAGCCTATTGTAGCAAGAGTTGTTTGTTTGTTGGTCGATCGATTGCTTCCTGCCTGTCCCAGGGTTTATGGTTGTGTTGAAGGTTTGTGGCTTGAAAATGAGCTGTAGTCATGGGAACCTCAAGGTGAATGTCAGCGCAGCTCATCATTGACCGGACAGAAGGATCTGGCCCAGTGGTGAGGAGCAGAGAGGCCCATTGGCTTGGTGTAATTCTTCAGGACGTTTTCTATAACGCTCACACCTGCACGGCCACAGGGAAGATTGGCATCTATAAATAAATGGACCTCTCGATTCATCCCTGCCCTCAAAGCGAAGGCTTGATGTTTATTTGAATTCAGTGGCTTTGCTGAAATCACTGTTTGTTCAGGATCTGCGTCTTTCAGACGGAATGTTCCGATCTTTCACTAGCGGATCGTGATCGCTTCTGTTCACTTCTAAATACACAAGAGCGTTGTGCGTGGTACAGTTTGTTTATGAAACAGAATTGGGACTGTGCTTTTGTCGTTCTTCTGAGCACTGTGGAATAAATTGTTTTGTCGTTGCTCAGTGTTTTATTTCAGTGACTTTGATGCCCATTAACAATTAGGGATGCAACCGATCCGATATTAAGATCGGATATCAGTCCCGATTAGGGCTGCACATAACGATTCATCTTCTTAATCGATTAATCTTAACATTTATTTATTTATTATATTTTGTTTCGATTTATCTAACTACAAATTTTTAGACCTACTTTAATGTTAGTGTGTTTGGAATTAAAACTTTTTATTATTTTTCTTTTATAGATTTGTAAACCAGTGGAGAGGATTTTCTTAAGACTAAGAGTCTATACTCTGACTCCACTTCTAGAGGTACAAATGATACCGTAGCCTACACGCCTCATACAGTTTGTGAACTATATATGTTGCAGAGGAGCCGTTTGCGAAGCAGCTATGTGTGTTTTAAAGCTTCGTGGTATCGAGAACAGTCCCTTAGGATCCACACTGGACGATTAGGGAAACAATTCATATAAACGATTCATGTAATTCTTTAGGCCTGCATCAAATAGGGCTGTCGCAATAACCGCAATATTGTAATACCACGCTATTGACCTGCCAACTGCAGTGAAATTGCAAGCAACCAGCACACCCGCAATGTTTCGTGTTTTCATTTTATCGCAAGGTCTTTTTGTTTTACGTGTAAGCCACTTGGCTGCGAGTGCAGTGGATGTTAATTATTATTTAAAAACGCTGAGTGTTCGTGTCCGTCACTGCCTGCCTGCTGAGTGTTTCTTTATGGAACAATGGCGGCTACTCTGGTCGCAAAAACCAAATGCGGCTTCGCAGTTTGGGAGCATTTCATGTTTCTCAACCGATAAAAGGGAGAGCCAGCCAAGTAGACGAGGCAATATGCAAAATCTGTGCCCGGAAGGTTGCCTATGAAACGGGCGAATACATTGAATTTGAGATCCCACCTAGCTACCCATCATCCAGCTATTGACGCACAACTGCCCCCAGCAGCAACAAGCCATAGAGCTCAGGTTGGTTCCAGCCGACCAGTTAGGGTAGTTGAATGCTTTGCGCAGGTTCTAAATACAGTCGTGAAAGTCACAGACATAAAAGCCTGGACCTCTGTCGTAATGGGGTATCTTGTTAAGGAGGTGGTTCCATTTAGGCCCAGTCGAGAAACCGGCATTCAAGTCTATGCTTGAGAAATTTGATAAGCAGTACGATGTTGCCCTGGCAAGACGTATTTTTCTGAGATGGTTGGCCCGAAAATGTACAACACAGTAAAGACATTTATTACTAAAGGAAGGATTTTGTTTTCCTTCTTTTTTTTCTAAGCAAATTCTGGTCTCAAGCTCTCAGTTCTTTTGGTTTTTTTTACAGAAAATATTCTGATGTTTTTAGTCTATTTATATACTGAGTGTAACATATTGACAAAAACATTCCGAGCCAGAGCAAGAAACTCTCTCCCACAGAAACCAATTGTTTTTAAATGCCTCATTGGAATTCCAGGCTTTTTGTCTATGACAGGGTTACGTCATGGACGTGACCCTGTCCTATTGGCCATTTATCACCCAAGCTCAGCACGTCTTCACACAACACTCAGAGAGCTAAAGCAGTCAAATTTGACGACTCTTAAACATCCTGCTCCAGTCGACGCTTGTGAAGGTGGGTCTACCATGCTTGTTTGTACCAGACTTTCAGGATCGAACTCTGACTCTAACTGATAAGGCACAACCAACAGCATTTTAGGAGTAGCTACATTGATGTAGAGGCAGAACTTTTTTTTTTTTTATGAACAACTGTTTTTATTTTAACATGCATGAAGAGTGATCATATCAATGAGAGAATAAAAAAATATATAATAATAACAAATAAATAAATGACATAAGTTATAGAACAGTCCCCATTCCCCCTGCTCACCAGAGCCCCTCCCACCCCAGGAGAAAAAAAAAATATAAAAAAATATGGTAGACCTCAGATGAATTCAACTAATCTCGGAAAAACCTGCTCTCAGTTTTTTTTGTCTTTGCAAACATATATCAATCCTAGGCTTATAAGCTAGACTTATTTCCATGAAAGAGTGAAGGAGCATTCTTATTGCTCGTCATTTGCCTTACATGCTCTGCATTTTAACAATAAAGGTATGTTTAATTTGTCCTACAACTGTCGTCTTTGTTATAAAATATAATATTTTTAATAATAACAATTACAATAAAATGTTTATATAGCTTCTAAAATCAGGATACTTTTGTGGAAAACAACAAAAATGGTGATAATACTGCATATCGCGGTACCACAGTGGAAATTCTTTCACCGCCGACAGCCCTAACGTCAAAGAAACTCTTGGGCTTCATTCCTATTATAGATGGATTACCTCCTGGCTGGAAAATACCTGTATTTGCTTTAATGCCTAACACTGAATGGATTTGTGGGATGTGCTTGAAGAGGATCACCTTCAGTGCTCGTCTTCTAGAAGGTGCTGCCTTCTTTTTAAAGAACAGTGAGCCTCTACTATAGGTACATGTTTCCATATCCGCTGCAGTCAGTTGTGAGTTATTGTGCTAGCTTTTAATTCTGTTGTTCAATATAGTATCAGACCTACTCATAGACCATTTTTCTTTCTTCTGTTGGAAACCTTCCAGACATGGTGGTAGCGCGAGACCTGGATAACCTGAAATAAAAATAAAAAGATGTGCAGAGCATCTCTGAGAAGATCCTTTGCTTCTCACCGTAAGAATGGGGAGTTTCACCACCACACCTTCAAATTAACTCAACTGTTGTCTGAATCACGTGCCTAAAAGCCTTAAGCCTGGAACATCGCCTGCTAGTGCATCAGCCTGCCTGGTAATTATAACATGTCTAAAAAAGTTAAGCTGCGTCGGTCATAAAATCTATAATTACAGCTCTTCAGTGGGATTCAGCTTAGTATGTGAAAGTATGTATGTAGGTAATTTGCATTGTGGCCCGTTTTTGGTTCACGTCCAACTTTTTAAATCCCAGAAAAATAAAGATTTAATAATAATCGCATTCATAAAAATCTAAACGTAGAGCCTTCCACCCTGAGGGTGTACCTCAAGGCTCTGTTTTAGGCCCATCACTTATTACAAGGCAATACCAAATGCTTTCTAGGTACATGTGTGTTATACGTTTAAAGACGTAGAAGAGTGTAGTAAAATACTACAATCACCCCCATTGTTTTTTATATTTTTATATATTCAAACAAAACATGTTATTGTAACATATCGAATTGAATTGGGACCTTGTGAATCGAGATTGAATCGATCCAGGAAATGAGTGGCGACACCCAGCCCTATTCTGAAGGCACTTCTATAATCCTGTCATGAGCTCAATAATCGACTCTGTAGCTGCTTAGATTAAAATCCGAACTGGAAGCTTCTTAGTGAGCCACGTAGCCGGCTGTCCACGATAGAGAATGTAAGCCGTGTCTCTTATACAGATGTGTAGGATGAGAGATGCAGATGGGAAAGGAAAGGCCTGCTCTTTGGTCAGAGCGTCTTGACTGAGATAAGAATTATCCATTAGGCTCTGTAGCCCAGTGCTCCTAAGGGACCTGCTGGAGATGCCATGCCCAGTCATTATTAGCACACTCAGCACCACACTTGAGAGAGAGAGAGAACGAGAGAGAGAGAGAGAGAGAGAGAACGAGAGAACGTGCATATGTTCACGTTGGGTTGCTCTACCATACATGCTTGTGTAAATACAGTACAGTGCTTGTGTGGACTTGTGCCTCAGCTCTCTGCTAATAGTCACCAGGCTTGCTTTCGGATGACTGAAATGTTTCCCAGTAGTGAAATCCAGGCACGGAGAGCGCATAGTGAGAACTCCAGATCTGGATGGCTGACAAAGATAACAAATACTCAACAGCATATGGTGGTGTACTAGTTGCATCAAGGTGCCTTTTTGTCTGTTTTCTTTTTTTAATAACCATGTTTATTTGACTTCTCCGCAGGGGGTAGGTCACCGCTACAGTGCTCGAGGGGCTGTGTGGTTGTAACTAATGTTTCAATTGAAATGTGAGAATTATTTCTATGTTCTTTTTACTGATTTTTCCACAGATACCAACTCTTCCTATACTAATACATATAGCTAATACATAAAAATAGGCCAGTACCAAGTACTGATACTAGCTTTGTCTAATACAACTTCCTAAAATTCATACTTTGTTTCTTAAGATATTTTATTTTGGTACTTTCTGTGTTACTGGATATATAATATAATATATATATATATATATTTTTTATTTTTTATATATATATATATATATATATATAAATTAGTGTGTATGCATATGTTTACAGCTGTAAATCAATTGAAAAAAGCCCTAATTAATCGCACATTTTACTGTAATTCATTGCGCTTAATCACATTTTAATCACATTGTTCTTAGAGTTCAGACTGTTGATTTTTTTTTATTATTATTTATTTATTTATTTTTTTTTTTTGCACAGTAACAGTTCAACTTAGTCCTCCTTTATATTCAGCCATGTACTGAGGCAGACCTGAACGAGTGATTCTTGCTTCTGTCCAAGTGCGACTAGCTGAATTTGTGTTATATATATATATATATATATATATATATATATATTATATTTTATTTATATATATATATTATATATATATATATATATATATATGTGTGTATGTTAGCTCTAATTACCCTGTTCTACCCTAGCCGGGACCACCACAGAGCAGGTATTATTTGGTTGGTGGATCGTTCTCAGCCCTACAGTGACACTGGCATGGTAGTAGTGTGTGTTGTACTGGTAAGAGAGGATCAGGCAAAGTAGTTTTGCTGTGGATTTTAAAAGCTTTGTCCACTTACTGTACTCCTACATTGCTGGTCCAGGTCGTAGCCTGCGCGACAGCGTTGACTGGATAGTTTTGGTTGCTGGACTAATTTCAGTCCACCTGTGACACTGACACTGTTTTAAACTCCTGGAGCTCCGCTGTGTCTGATACACTTACACGACTTACACCACCACCTTGTCAGTGTCACTGTAGTGCTGACAATGATCCACCACCCATAACTCCTGCTCTGTGGTGGTCCTTGGGGGTCCTGGTCATAAGGATCAGATGGACTGCAGTCTGTAATTGTAGAAGTCCAGTCTGCTCCTGTTCGGTAAGTGGAGCTGATAAAAGGGACGGTCAGTGTAGATATATGGAGGTGTACTCAGTGGCTGATGGGTGTATAAACCTGTGGTGAGTGCAGCGTCTCTCTTCACTTGTCTCGCGCGTGCGTCTCACTCTCAGGTCTCTGAGTTTGGTAAGTATTTACCGTACAGCAGGAGCGACCTTCAGCTGGCTTAAGATTTTTTTTTGCTTTTGCTCCGTTTCGAGGTCCTTGTTTGGCCACGGTACACGTGTTTGTGGTTACTGTTCATCCGTCGCTTTACCTGAGGGGTGTGCGTTATTGTGTGTGTGCCTGGCGGCCCCTCAGAATGTGGCTGAGTGCGTGTGAGAGAGATATTACAGCCCCGTGTCTCTGGAGAGCAGAACTAGGCCCCTCGTAGTAAGAGATTCTCTGTATTTTATGATGTGTGCTTTATGACGTCTGGACCTCGCTTCTCTCTGCTGAGCATCTTGAGAAAGTATTTCCTATACTGCCCCCACTTGGACAGCACTGGTCGGTCCTAACACAGTCCAAACGGGCAATCTGAAAGGCTAATGTATTCATGCATTCACTCCTTCACTGGCCTGACCTTTTGTTTAGCAATTAGGCCTAAATCCCACCGGCTTTGGAGCGCAACCAAGCCAAATTAAATTACGCTGATACCAGAAAGGAATTTGATTATGCAATGCATGTTCATAATCACTCGTGTTACTGTTTCCCAGGAGGCTTTTTTTTTTTTTGGCCATATTGGTATTACCGAGGGTGTGTTGGGAGTCTTTTACCTCAGACTTTCCTCACCGAAGCCTTTACATAGAAAAACTACTCTTTACTCTTCCCGAGATAATGACTGTCCTCCCGTCCTGCTGAACGCTGTTGGAAGACTGATTATCAGGGCCTTTTCCTCACCTATCACCAGCCAGCTCTCCTGTCCATTAGTGCCACCTGCAACAGCTTCAGTTACATCACTGTGCCATCCAGATGCACCAGCATTGATAGGATGGGACTAGTTTAGTTCCCTCCCACTTTATATAAAGACTCAGTCAAAAACTGCCTCTAGCAGTGCAGTTTCTAAAGCTTAGCTTTTCTTTGGTATTTAGTTTATTAAGCTATATATACTGTTTGACCCGAGGAGGAGGGGTCTCCCCTTGTGAGTCTCGCTTCCTCCCAAGGTTTCTTCCTCCAGTCTGAGTGAGTTTTTCCTTGACACAGTCACCCCTGGCTTGCTCACTAGAAGATAAAGATAAATATATATATATATATATATATAAATATATATGTTGTAACTGTCTGTTTTCTAACTTCTGTAAAGCTGCTTTGTGACAACATCGTTGTAAAAAGCGCTACACAAATAAACTTGAATCGAATAGAAATTGAAAAAGTCTGTCAGCTTCATCTTATGGCAAGCAGCTGATGCAGTCACGATGGAGTGTCAGTGTTTGTGGTGAACATATGAACCATTTTTGTAAAGCTGAGGTTCTCCTTGGGAGTGACAAGGATGAATAAGGTTAGGAATGAGACCATCAGAGGTACAGCACAGGTTAAACAGCTAGGGGATAAAGTTAGAGAGGCCAGACTGAGATGGTTTGGACATGTCCAGAGGAGGGACAGCGGGTATGTTGGTAGAAGGATGTTAGAAATGCAGTTGCCAGGAGAAAGACAAAGAGGAAGGCCAAGGAGGAGATATATGGATGCAGTTAGAGAGGACATGGAAGTAGTTGGTGTGAGGACAGAGGATGCAGAGGACAGAGTGAGATGGAGGAGGATGACTCGCTGTGGCAACCCCTGAAAAGGAAAAGCTGAAAGAAGAAGATTTGAACCATATAGTTCAAATATCCCAATAAGAGAATATGTTTGTATTGCTCTTGTTTAAAGTTCTGTTTCTGTCCAACAAAAGATGATGTATCTTCAAAATACTAGCTTTCCAGGAGGAAGCAAAAACAAGCTCTGTTTAAAATGTTGGTTAATGTAATTATACGTTTGGAGCATTTCTGTTGGTGAAAGTTTCATCAATCCATAAGCCATCTATAAAGTACAGACGTATATTTAGTTTTGCACAGACATTATTAGGCCTGCTGTGAAGATGCTGGTGGTTCCTTGTTGCTGTACATATACTTTATGTTCCTTGTGAGGAGCCTTCAGGGTCTTCTAGACTTTCAGAGATGTCTGTAATTACTAGTTCAGTTAGTTTAATATACACATCATGTATTTGAACTGTAATTGTTATAGTACTACAGGATGGAAACAAATATGTTAAAATCAATTCCATCCATATATATCCATCCATCTTCCGCTTTATCCAGCTAGGGGGGGTCAAGGGGGTGCTGGAGCCAATCCCAGCGCCATCGGACGAAGGCGGGGTCCGCCATTGGCAGGTCGCCAGTCCATCGCATGTGGTCAACACAAACTCACGTGCACACTCACACCTACGAGCAGTTTATAGTGACCGATGATTGTGTTTCATCTTTAAGCTTAAAGTTAATCTTTTAAATAAGTAACCTGGCGATACAGTACGTATAGTGATACAGCGGTCATGATTCAATGTATCGAGATATACTGTGATATTGCAAGCAAAGTGATATACTGATTTTTTCAAATCCTTCTATTAAAACCCACCACTATATGAACAGGTTTATCAATGCTTACAATATCACTGCACCCTTGTGTTGCTTGTTATTGTTGGAGTGGAGCTAAAAATGGATTACAACACTGCCATCTAGTGGTCAGAGGTTTAAACACAACACGCAATGATTCACTGTCTGCCAGGAATCTGTGTATCGATACTGTGTTTTTGAGAATTGATACAGTATCACTAAATATTATATCCCGATATTCAATTTTTCTATATTTTCTATATTTACCCCTATGCTGTAGTTGAGAAGCTCAGACTATAACACTGACTGGTTTTGGTATATTTTACTACAAACGAGCAGCTGAACATGATAAAGCTCCTCTATCTCCGCACCTTCATTTCCTCTCTGCTGGCTTTCTTATTGGCTGTTGCCTGAATCACTTGGTGTTGTTGCTGATCATCTCACCGTACTGGACACGTACTGGGCTGTTTCAGTCCTGATAATGAAACATGTTGAGAATATCACCTCTGATTACTCTGGCGCTCTC
>CM038727.1:14158441-14162572 GCA_021613375.1 Megaleporinus macrocephalus
AAAGGAAATTAACAGGCTTTCCAACGGTATATGATTTATTACCAAGAACCGTTGTTACAACAAAGTAATAACCATACACAAATTTACTTACTTTTTAAATTTAACTATTGAAATGGAGACCTGTTTTCTCTTTTAATGATACACAGCATATTCAGTTACACAGAAAAAATCCTGAAAATGTAAGTAAACACATTAGAATTAGCTACATAGCTAATAAGTACACTAACATCACTCAGTGCTGCTCTCTAAATGTGGTGGAGCACCAAAAAAAGTTATTCTCAGTTCATTAATTCACTGCAACCCAGCAACTCATGCACGTGCTGCTTGTTGCGACGTATGATTTGTTTGTTAAATCTAATGAAATATACTTCAGCAGTAAGATAATCATGACAGGCCTCCACTAGAGCTTCACTTCAGTGTTAGGGTTTCACTGCAGGAGGCAGCTGCCGGGCTTCTAATGTCATTTCAGTTCTGCACCACAGGTTCAGTCCGACGAGCAAATTACACAAGCTTCTGTTTTCTGTACTTACAGAATTGAATATAAAACGAGATTACATTCAGCTGTCTTCGCCCGTCCTTCCTTTAGAACTGGATATGATGATGGATGTGCTTTGTGTCCAGTGCAGCTAGCTGATCTGTTTCTCAGTTAAGGTTGTTGATCATGGTTTGTTCGAGGATGGACAGTGTTGTTTGGCCGGATATACAGGCTGATTTTGATGACCAGGCTTTTATTGCTATCTGCGAGAGGTTACATTTAGAGACATCCTGAATTGCGACAGAAAGCAGGAGAAAAATGCACAGTGGGTTTAAAATAGACATAAACTCTTCAGTGTGGGAGTTAAATGAACTGCTTCTGACTTTCAGTCGGCTGGAAGGTCATCAGACTGTCTAGACACACACATTCTCTCTCTCTCTCTCCCTCTCTCAAATCTTCTCTCTTCTCCAATCTGAGGTGACCTCCAGCTAGAGCCTTTGTCGTGAGTCTGTCGCCATGACTACAGCAGGCAGGGCTGTCCAGTTTGTGGCTTAGCAAAGGATACACACATACACACATCCTGCACACAGCTGTCCTCAGCTGAACGGACTTCTTGCCAGCAGGGCTTGTGCTCTTGATTTGTTCGGTTCTGAATGAACAGATATGGTGCGAGGTAACGGCAGGGCAGAGGATTTAGAGTCTTCAGTCTAAAGTAGGACATGCTGCCTGAACTTTCCCTCCTCTAAACTTCAGCAGAGAGGTCTACACTAGAGCCGCTTTATATATTTGTTCATTTAACGAGTGCTGAAAGTTTCCATCTCCAGCGATGGAGCTCGACAGTGGATGGGTTACACGTCTGTGAATAGTCCGTCTGCAGCTTTCCAATGCACAAAAGTAGTTTTGGTCTCGCATTCCATGTACAGAAACAACCAAACCATACCAAATACTACCAAAACAAAGAACAAGTACATTCTATCAAAAACTACCAAGCCATACCAAATACTACCAAAACGGGAACAATGACATCTATCAAAAACTACCAAGCCATACCAAATACTACCAAACCAAACAAAGAAAGAGTACATACTATCAAAAACTACAAAGCATACCAAATGCTACCAAAACAAAGAACAAGTATGTCCTATTAAAAACTACCAAGCCATACCAAATACTACCAAAACAAAGAACAAGTATGTCCTATTAAAAACTACCAAGCCATACCAAATACTACCAAACCAAAGAACAAGTACATCCTATCAAAGCTACCAAACCATACCAAATACTACCAAACCAAACAAGGATCAGTTATATCCTATCATATCCTATGTTTGTTTGTGTTTTTTTTTCTTTTTTAAGTGAATAAGTTGCTCCTGAATGGCTTGTTTGAAGCCTCTGTCTGAAATGCTCAGGTTTGTTTCAGTTGGCTGCTGCATGGTCATGGTGATGCTGTTGCCTGGACACTGAGAGTCAATATTGGCATCTTGTTTTAAGTCTAGTTAGTGGTGGTCCAACTGTGGTCTGAGGAACTGGAAGAGGGGGGCGTGGGGGTGTTGAAGTGTTGTATGTGCTGCTGTCTGGTGGATGTTTATGATAATATGTGTAGATAAAAGCTAGAATAAACTAGCAACTGCTACTTCCTACTGTATGCTATTTGGACCTCGCTGACCAGAAATATGTGGAACTCATTGTTGAACTGTGTCTGTGCTGTGTGTGTTGGCAGGGATCTGAAGGCTGGAAACATCCTGCTGGGGGAGGACGGCTCCGTTCAGATTGCAGGTATGTCGCACAATGTCCCGGGATGTGGACGCATTCATTTACAACAGGCATTGTACAACAGACTAACCCTAACCCTAACCCTAGAACTCTTTAGACTCTCCTTACACAGCTGCACTAACAGGGTATAACCTGTGGCTTAGCGACTTTGCTTGAAATATAATGATAATATAATATAAAGAGAAGTAGTGTCGAAAACAGTGGTATGAAAGCATTTGTCAAACTAAGCTGTCTTGGTGCATCCCAAGTAGGGGTGTAAGTAAATATCGGGATATTAGGTTTACTGATACTGTATCGATTCTGAAAAACACAGTATCGATACACAGATTCCAGGCAGAGAGCGAATCATTGTGTGTGGTGTTTAAACCTCTGACCACTAGATGTCAGTGTTGTAATGAATTTTCAGCTCCACTCCAACATTAACAAGCAGCACAAGGATGCGGTCCTATTGTAAGCATTGATAAACCTGTTCATATAGTGGTGTGTTTTAATAGTAGGATTTGAAAAATCACAATATATCACTTTGCTTGCAATATTGCAGTATATCACGATACATATTGTAGTGCCAGGTTCTTGATTCGTTAACTTAATAATATTATTATAACTCCAACAGCTTAATAAAGGTCAATACAAACACAAGTTCCCCGTATTCTAACTGCGCAAAATAAATCTTGGCGGCACAGATATTGACAGTTGTTGTTGTGTAAAAGAGGATGAATTTGAGACTTTCAGCTTTTTGATAGCGGTATTAAACCGTTTCACCTTAAACTGCCCAGAGCTGGCACACAATTAAAAGGAAACCCTGACACTTATTGAGTTCAATCTACATTTAATGACTGCAGTTTTTATTTAAAATAACAGAGTCTGCGTTCAATGACTGCAGTTTTGACTGCATTTATTTAATCAGCTTTTTTCTTTTTAAATTAAGGGTCTAAATTTAATGATTGTAGTATTGGGGATATTTGTTTGATTTACTTTGTTTGTTTACTTTTAATTTTGTTAAAAATATTTTTTGTTTTACATGGTCTAAACTGGTAGTGAACCAGTTTAGACCATGTTTCATGACTTGCTTGCGCTAATAACTACATTTAGCCCTGCCGTACATTTAGCCCTGCCGTGTGTGTGTATATATATATACTACTTCCATACTACACAGTACACGAAAGCAGTAGGTGTGATAGGCTAGCGAAGCCGCAAGCTGGCCAAAACTATACACATACTGAAAGAGCCGGGGGAGACTGGAGCGACCCCTGTGGAGTCCAGTCTAGTACATACATAGGTGATTTCGTACTCCCACAGGATTGACTCCAGATAACATCAGTGTATGTAGAGTCTGTGTCATGCACAGTGTTTTAAGGCTTTCACGTCTCACCAGCCTGGACTGCTTTAATGTAACTGCTACACTCATTAAGATGGACTGAAAAAAGTGAATATCTAATAAAAAACTGATCTTCAAAACAAAAAAAGAAAGAAACAAGATCACACCCACAAACATGTTATGTCTTAAGGACTTCTAGTAAAAAGGGTATGCGTTTTGGACCCTACCTCCCCATTGTTGAAATGCCAAAGACACCTGTATGACAAACGCTATACAGCCGATGGCAGTAGCGCAAAACTAGACCTGCCTGATCTTGTTTTCACTAAATAAGCCTAAAAATTTATTTAAATATTTTTTTAATTTACTTTTTCAGGTACATGTACATGTAAAGGTCAGCTGAAGTACATGGCTTTGATCTAATAGTTCATACACCAGGAAAGCACACACGCTGACATGGACATGTAGTAAAGATATGACAGACTACACCTGCAGATTACTAAACCTACATTAATCACACTCTCCGTTCACCTGCTGTGGCAGAACAAGGTGAGAACAAGTGGCTGCA